>PVIY010001423.1:22921-78665 GCA_004026745.1 Myrmecophaga tridactyla | reverse complement strand
TATTTAATTACCTTAATTAGTTTATTCTGGAGATTGCTTTCACTTCTTTTACCTAAGGTTTTCTTGCTGGATGAATTTGTTGTCTGTCTGTTCTTTGACACTCAATTCAGCTTTATCTGGATCTCTAGCTTCAGTTTTGTTTAACAAAGGAGAATTTTTCAGTTCTTGTTTTCTTGTTTCTTGCCCTGCTTGTATGGTGCCTTTCCCCCACACACACTTAGGAGGGTCTACTTAGGTATTATAGACCCCAGCTGGATTTTCCCAGACCAAACTGGCCTCCTGTCAGGAGGAAAGAGTCACCTGTGTCAGTTTTCCCTGAGAGTGAGACCCAGCATGTTGAAAGACTTTCCTGTGAAGCCTCTGGGCTCTGTTTTTCTTATCCTGCCCAGTATGTGGTTCTTGTCTGCCTGCAGGTCTCACCAGCATAAGATGATGTGGTACCTTTAACTTTGGCAGACTCTCCCTGCTGGGGACGTGGTGGAGACGGAGGAGAGGTTGTAGGCTGGTTTTAATGGCTTCAAATTACCAAGCCCTGATGTCTGAATTCCTTGAGGGAGGGATTCCACCTGAGTTGGACTTCACCCTCCCCTGGGGAAGGCACAGACTCCAGATGGGCCCTCAGACGAGCTTTTTTCTGCCTATGCCTGGGGCAGTTGCAGCCTGAGAAGCCCTGCCGCTATATCCAAAGGCATTCAAACCTTGGATATAGAAACACAGCCACACAAAACTTCTGTTTCCTTCTTTTTTTTCCCCCGTCAGCCCTGCCTGCTTGGTGCTGGGGCAAGAATGAGTGACCTCTGCTTCGACCAGGTTCACCTGAGCTGGGGGCCTATTTTCAGTAGTCAGAATTTGTTAATTAATTCCACAATTGGCATTTGGTTGGGCTCAGCCCCTGCTGGCTGGTAAAGTCTCTTTCCTTTCCCCTCTGGGAAGCAGCCTGTGGGGGTGGGGCACCGGCCCCCACGGCTTGGGGAACACATGGTTCTGGGGGTGCTTGCAGCCGGTCCAGCTGGTCCAGACTGGGATACACTGTGTGTCTGGTCACTGACGTGGCCCGGGAGCTGTTCTGTACTGTTTCTGGTTATTTAGTAATTGTTTTGGAGGATGAACTAAAATGCACACATTGCTAAGCCACCATCTTGGCCCGGAAGTCAATCCTAGTCACTTCTTAAAGCCATGAACAGTGTCTACCATGTGCCCTTCCACCTGAGAGAGAAACCCTGAACTTCTCGGCTTTCTTGAACCAAGGTATCTTTCCCTGGATGGATGCCTTTGATTGGACATTTCTATAGACTTGCTTTAACTGGGACATTTTCTCGGCCTTAGAACTGTAAACTAGCAATTTAGTAAATACCCCTTTTAAAAGCCATTCTGTTTCTGGTATATTGAATTCCGACAGCTAGCAAACTAGAACAAGGGGTGGGGGGTGGGAAGGACTAAAGTAGGTTGGCAGAGACAGCACTGTTTGGATTGGTTCTGTGGAAAAGTGGTTATCAGCTAGTCTGCTTTTCCTTTTGGACAACTTTTGGTGAATTCAGAAACTGGAGCCTGGTGGGAGAGGGAATGGAGTAACTGTGGAGAAAAGGTTGAAGGAATGTGGTGGCTTAGGAATGAAGAGGTTGCAGTGGTAGAGGAGTGGTACCCCTAAGGGGACTTTAAAATGACCCTTCAAGGAACAGGAGTGCTGACGCCAGCTTGTCTGAGTTCAGACTACTAGCTAAGCAAATTGCTTACCCAATCTGTACCTTAATTTTCCCAGCTGTAAAATGGGAATAGTAATTGCATCTATCCCAAAGGGTTGTTTTAGGATTAAGTGAGCTTATAAAAGTAAAGCACTTATCAGAGTGCCTATTGTTCTTTGTCAGGGAAAAGATCATTAGTCTCTGGAGATAGTGCACTATATATGCAGGAATATAAGAGCTGTGCACTTGGGATGAGAGGTGGTTCTCTGAGCTTCCAGAAAAGGAGAATTTTTAGGAACTTATCATTAGAGCTGTGTTCTGCAAAAGAGATTATATGCCCTGTCTCTCCTCCCCACCCCATGCTCATTATCAAAATGATCTTATAGAGTTTGGGAGAACATATGTGCCAAGAAACGTAAGAGATTATTATTAAATTTTTCTTTATTGCATTGGGCATTTGATCCCCTGGTTTTGCCATCTAGTCCTTGGCATTATTGTTTTTCTCTGATAAATGTCTCTTTTAGCTTCTGGGCATGTAGTAGGATTGTCTTCCTTGGCCCCCTTATGAGTAATTATGACCAGTGAGCTATGGATGCAGGATGACTGGCAGTGTTTGAGATGGTGGCTGCTCAGTCAGCCTGGATCCCTGAGTGATGATATTGAGTAGAAGTTCACTATTGACGTGAAATGGACATGTAGCTTGAGCAAGAAGTAAACTTTTGTTTTTATTTACGGCTTAACCTAGTTTGTTCTGATTGATATATCAAATAGGGATCCAGTTTTTCCCCATATATAGATAATTGGGTATCTAAATGATATTTATTGAAGTTTAGTCTCTTTTCTCACTAATGTCATACCTGTCATGTATCACATTTCCATATATGCACAACTCTTTTGATCATCTGAATGGTTTGTCTATTTCTCCTTATGTTTGTCTGTTTCTCCTTATCACGGTCTTTTTTACTGTAAATATGTCTTATAAGTTTGGTAACTGGTAGTGTGAGTCTCTCTACCTTGTTATTTAAATGTGTCACTTTTCATTCTTAGCCCTGAGTTATTTTGTAGAACTAACTTTGCCTTGTAAAATTATTGAGCCTAATAGGTTCTGTATATGGGAAAGGTGGGAGACATTTTTAAGTTTTTGAGTCTATTATAAAAATATATTTTGCTGGGAATTTGTTTATTTTGCCTACATTTTCTAATTTATCACTATGAAGTTTTTTCAAGTTTTTCTCTTCTGTTTTTAAAGTATGTCTGTAGTTATGGTCCAACTACCATAACTTTCTTGGTTTGTGTCTTTTGTCTTTGTTTCTTGACAAAAATTGCCAGAAAACTTTCTGTTTTATTTGTCTTTTCAAAGACAGTTTTCATCTCTGATTGCTCTCGATTTTTCTGTTTTTTATTAATTTCTGCTTTTGACCTTTTATTTTTTGTGTGTACTTAATTTGTACCTTATCTTACTCTTAATTCATTAGTTTTCACCCATCTTTTTTTTTTTTTTTTTTTTTTTTTTTTTTTTTTTTTTTTTTTTTTTTTTTTTTTTTTTTTTTTTTTTTTTTTTTTTTTTTTTTTTTTTTTTTTTTTTTTTTTTTTTTTTTTTTTTTTTTTCTTGCTTACTTTAGGCTTAAATTCTTGTTCTTTCTCTAGTTTCCTAAGGTAGAAGCTTAGATTATTGATTTTAGATCTTGGTCCTTTTCTAATGTATACATTTAATGCTATAAATTTCCCTTTAACACTGCTTTTGTTGAATCCTATGGCTTTTGATAAGTTGTGTATTCACTTAAAAATATTTTAAAACTTCTCTTGAGACATCTTCTTTCATCTATGTGTTATTTAGAAGTGTTTTGCCTAATTTCGGAATATTTGGGTATATTACAGGTATCCTTCTGTTATTAATTTCTAGTTTAATTCTCTTGTGGTCTGAGTGTATACTTTGCATGATTCCTTTTCTTTTTTGAAATTTAAGGCACTTTTTATGGCTTAGAATATGGTCTGTGTTGGTGGACATTACAATGAGCTTGAGAAAATGTGTCATCTGCTCTTGTTGGATGGAGTAGTCTATAAATGTCAATTAGATCATGTTGATTGACACTGTTCTTCAGATCATGTGTATCCTCACTGATTTTTTTGTTTGTTTGTTTGCATAATCTGTCAATGACAGAGAGGTGTTGAAATCTCTAAGTATGATAGTGAATTTGTCTATTCTTCCTTGCAGTTCTATCAGTTTTTGCCTTATGTATTTTGATGCTTATATTGTCAGATTCATACATATTGAGGATTGTTAGGATTTCATAGAGAATTGACTCCTTTATCATTATGGAATACCCCTCTATATATCCCTTATAATTCTTTGTCTGAAATTAATGTATCTACTCCAGCTTTATTTTGACCAGTGTTAGCATGGTACTCCATTCCTTTACTTTTTTTTGGTTGTGCCTGTGTATCAAATAGTTTATTTTAACAGCTTTATTGAGGTCAAATTAACACACAATAAACTGTTCCTATTAAAGTGTACAATTCAATAAAACTTGATATATATATGTTACATATATGTATATACATTTACATATATGTAAAACCATCACCATAATTAAGATAGCGAACATACCCCTCATCCCCCAAAGTTAATGGGTTAATATAAATGCCAATACTACTGTAGTTTTGCTCTGTACCTACATTCTTTATACAGGATCTAAAAGGCAATTACATAAAATGTACTAACAAATCAATAGTTTTGGGTTCATAATGTATAAAGATATAATGTGTAATAGAGCAAGAAAGTGGTGGTAATGGGGTGAAGGATATAGGAACTTTGAGTGTGATACTGAAGTTAAATTGGTATCAAATCAAATGTGATTGTTACATATTTAGGATGTTAAATTTAGGCCTCTTGGTAACCACAAAGAAAATCTGTACAGAAAGAAATGAGAAGGGACTAAAAATGTCACAATACAAAAAATCAAATAAATTTGAAAATGGGCATTTTTGGAAGGATTGAGGGAGAAAAAAAGTTAAGACAGAGAAATCATGTAGCAAAATAGAAGAAAGTCCTGCATTATTAGTTGTGATTTTAAATGTACATGTTTTAAACTCTCCAGTCTAAAGGCAGAGATGGGCAAAATGGTTTTAAAAAAAGAAACGACCCAATCATATGCTACTTATAAGAGACTAAGATTAAATTCAGAGAAACAAGTAGGTGGAAAGTAAAGGAATGGAAAAAAATATACCATGCAAATAGTAACCAAAAGAGAGCTGGGGTAGCTATACTAATATCAGATAAAATAGTCTTTGAAAACTGTTAGGAGAGACAAGAAAGTCACTACACACTTATAAAGGGGTCAACAAGAAGACATAGCAATTATAAATATATATGCACCTAACATTACAGCCTCAAAATATATGAAGCAAACACTGACAGATTTGAAGGGAGGACTAAATGAATGGTTCTGCATTAATAGTAAGAGACTTCAATATACCAATTTCAATGATAAATAGAACATCTAGATGAAGGATAAATAAGAAAACAGAAAATTTGAATAATAAAATAAACCAACTAGACCTAATAGACATATATGCGATACTTCACTTAACAGCAGCAGACTACACATTCTTCTTTAGTACACATGGGTCATTCTCCAGTATACACCATATGTCCAGTCGTGAAATAAGTCACAATAAATTTAAAAATATTTAAATCATACAATGAATCTTCTCCCTGACTACAAGGAAACAAGGCTAGGAACCAATAACAGAGAGGAAACTAGAAAATTCATGAGTATGTAGAAATGAAACAACATATTCTTAAACAATAATTGGGTCAAAGAAGAAATCACAAGAGAAATTAGGAAATATCTGGAGGCAAATGAAAACAAAAACACACCATCCCAAAACATATAAGATGCAGCAAAGGCAGTGCTGGGAGGGAAATTTATAGATTTAAATGCAAATATTAAAAAATAGGAAAGACCTCTAATCAGAGAACTACATCACAACCGGGGGATCTAGGAACATAAGAACAAACTAAACCGAGAGCACACAGAAGAAAAGAAATAATGTGGATAAGAATAGAGATAAGTGAAAAAGATTTAAAAAACAGACAAACAGAAGCAACAATTGTTTCTTTGAAAATGTCAATAAATTTGGCAAATCTTTAACTAGACTGACAAAGAAAAAAAGAGAAAGGAAGCGAATAACTAAAATCAGAAATGAAATGGAGGATATAACAAGCGATCTCAGAGAAACAAAAAGGTTTATAAGAAGATACAATGAACAGCTGTACAAGCTTATCTCATTTAGTGGAAGGTTAGCAGCAACCCTGCACTGAACACATTATTGGTGCCATTTTTCTAACCAAATGTGTTCACTTTGGAGCTCTATAGCACATTTTAATTTAGATATATACATTGTCTTCTCAGACGTAATGCTATTGCATTCTTAATAAATTGCAGTATAGTGTAAAATAACTTTTATATGCACTGGGAAACCAAAAAATTTATGTGACTTTATTGCAGTATTTTTTTTGTAATTTTAGGTTTCATGTTTATGTTTTGGGTACATTTTGAGTTAATTTTTTGTGCATTAAGTTCATTGCTTTTTTGCGTATTGATATCTACTTGTTCTAGTATCATTTATTGAAAAGGTTATCCTTCCTTTGTCCAGCCTGGCAGTTTTGTCAAATATCAGTTGTCCTCATATGTATGAATTTTATTCTGGCATATTTTATCCCATTGATCTGTGTGTCTGTTTTGATGCAAATAGAACTGTGTTTTGATTACTGTACTTTGAAATAAGGTAGTCTGAGCCCTTCGGTATTGTTCTGCTTAAAGGTGTTTTGACTATTCTAGGATCTTTGAATTTCATATGAATTTTAGAATCAGCTTGTCAGTTTCTACGAAAAGACTGGGGTTCCTTTGAATCTGTCAATTTGGAAAGAGTTGACATCTTACCAGTATTGTGTCTTGACCCATGATCAAAATATATCTCTCCATTTATTTGGTCTTCTTTAATTTCTCAACTTTGTTTTATAGTTTTCACTATTTAGGTCTATTCCATTTTTTTGTAAGAGTTATTATGTATATCATAACTGCTTCTGGTATTGTGAATGGCATTATTTAATTTCAATTCATACTTTTTATTTGCTACTATATAAAAATACAGTTGTTTTTAAAAGTACATTTTACAAGTAGTTCTAGAACATATTTCAATGCATGATATGGGTTACAGTCCTACAATTTCAGGTATTTCTTTCTACCTACTCAGGACACTGGAGACTAAAAAGAAATATCAATATAACGATTCAGTTGATCGTTGTATATTAATCTTGTATCTTGCAACATTGCTAAAAATCACTTATTAGTGTAGTAGCTTCTCTTGTAGTTTATATCAGATTTTCTACATAGATAATCAAGATTGTCTGCAAGTAAAGAAAATTTTACTTATTTTTCTATTCTGGTGCCTCATTTATTTATTTATTTTTTAAAAACTTTTTTATTAATTAAAAAAATTAACAAAAAAATTAAGGTATCATTCATTCTACATATACAATCAGTAATTCTTAATATTATCACATAGTTGCATTATTTCTTAGAACATTTGCATCGATTTAGAAAAAGAAATAAAAAGACAACAGAAAAAGAAATAAAACGATAATAGAGAAAAAAACATTATACATACCATACCCCTTACCCTTCGCTTTCATTTACCAGTAGCATTTCAAACTGAATTTATTTTAACATTTGTTCCCCCTATTATTTATTTTTATTCCATATGTTCTACTCTTTTGTTGATATAGTAGCTGAAAGGAGCATCAGACACAAGGTTTTCACATTCACAGAGTCTCATTGTGAAAGCTATATCATTGTCCAATCATCATCAAGAAACATGGCTACTGGAACACAGCTCTGCATTTTCAGGCAATTCCCTCCAGCCTCTCTGCTACATCTTGAACAACAAGGTGATATCTACTTAATGCATAAGAATAACCTCCAGGATAACCTCTTGGCTCTGTTTGGAATCTCTCAGCCATTGCCACTTAGTCTCATTTCACTCTTCCCCCTTTGGTCGAGAAGGTTCTCTCAATCCCTTGATGTTAATTCCCAGCTCATTCTAGGGTTTTTCTCAATCCCTTGATGCTGAGTCTCAGCTCATTCCAGGATCTCCGTCCCACGTTGCCAAGAAGGTCCACACTCCTGGGAGTGGTGTGGTGAGACTGCTCGTCATGTTGGCTGGAGAGAGAGGCCACATCTGAGCAACAAAAGAGGCTCTCTTAGGGGTGACTCTTAGGCCTAAATTTTAAGTAGACTTGACCTATCCTTTGTGGGGTTAAGTTTCATATGAACAAACCCCAAGACTGGGGGCTCAGCCTGTAGCTTTGGTTGTCCACTTATTTATTTTTTATCTGTGTATGTGTGTATGACTGCAATGATTATAAACTTGAGTACATGTTGAATAGAAGTGATGAGAGCAGATATCTTTATTTTGTCATCTTGAATAAAACATTCAGTTTTTTACATTTAAGTATGATCTTAACTGTAAATTTTATTAGACTGAGGAAATACCCCTCTATTCTCATTTGCTGATAGTTCTTATAGAAAGAGTTTTGTTTTTTTCCTGTATGATTTTTCTGCATCTGTTGAAATGATAAAATGGCTTTTCTTTTCAGTTTATATGGTTGTTTCAGTTTGCTAGATCTGCTGGAATGCAATATATCAGAAAGACTTGGCTTTTACAATGGGGATTTATTAGCTTATAAATTTACAGTTCTAAGGTTGTGAAAATGTCCAAATTAAGGCATCAACGAAATGATACCTTCTTCTCTAAAGAAGGCCCACAGCATCTGGAACATCTCCATCACATGAGAAGGCTCATGGTCAGCATCTGCTGGTCCTCTCTGGATTTCTTTGCTTTTAGCTTCTGGCTTCAGTGGCTTTCTTTCTCAGTTTCTGTGGTGTGTCCTTGTCTCTCAGCTTCTCCGGGGCTTCTCTGAGCTCTCTGGGCATTTTCTGTCTTTATCCTCTCATAAGGGACTCCGGTAAAATGATTAAGACCCATCTTGAATGGAGTCGGGCACACCTGAATTGAAATAACCTAGTCAAGAGGTCCTACCCATAATAAGTCTCCACTGACAGGAACGGGTTAAAAGAGTATGGCCTTTTCTGGGGTATGTAACAGCTTTAAACTAACACAATAGTATATTACATGGATTGGTTTTTAAAAATGTTTAATTAAACCTGCATTCCTGTCATTAACCTCACTTCCTTAGTGTTGGATTCTATTCACTAAAATTTTGCATAGGATTTTTATGTTTATTTTCATGAAAGATGTTGCTTTTGCAAGACTTTCAGCAGGACAGGTATTAATTGTTCTTGGAATGTTTGGTAAAATTGATCTGTGAAGCTGTCTGGTCCTGAACTTTTCTTTTTTGAAAGCTTTTTTTTTTTTTCTTTTTAAATACTAATCCAATCTCCTTAGTTGTTATAGGTCTGTTTAGATTTTAAGTTTCTTCTTGAGTCAGTTTTGATTGTTGTGGTATGTTATGTTTTCATTTTCATTCTATTCAAAATATTTTCTATTTCTGATTTCTCCTTTGGTCGATTCTTTTCTTATTAGAGAATTTGTGCATTTCCAAAATAATGATGCATAAAATAGAGGATTCCCACATTAATACCTTGCAGTTAGTGTGGAACATTTGTTAAAATTGATGATAGCTCCTTTTTATAACTGTACTGGTAATTATAGTACATGGTTTAACTTAGGGTTTACTGCTTGTGTAGTGTAGTTACATATATTTTGTTTTGAATTTTTACTCTGTTACTGTATATACAATCTAAACTTTCCCTTTATAATCACATTCAGCTGTATTAATTCAATTCTGTTAATTATCTTCACAATGTTGTGCTACCGTCATCATCACCCATTACCAAAACATTTCCATCCTTCCAAACAGGAACCCTGACCATTTTGACCCTTAACTTTCCATTCCCTAACTCCACCCTGTACCCTGGTAACCTAATTTCTAGATTCTGAAACCATGAGTTTGCTTATTCTGTTTCAAATCGATGAGTTCATACTGTATTTGTCCTTTTGTGTCTGGCTTATTTCACTCAACAAGATGTCTTTAGGGTTCATCCATGTCACATCCATCAGGATGTTATTCCTTTTTACATCTGAATAATATTCCATTGTATGAGTATATCATTAATTTATCTATTTGTCAGTTGATAGACACTTGGATAGCTTCCATCTTTTGGCAGGATATCACTGTGAACATCATTGTGAAAATATCAGTTTGAGTCCCTCCTATCAGTTCTTTTATGTATATACCAAGTAGTGAGATTGCTGGGTCATAGGATAGTTTTATACTTAGCTCTCTGAGGAACTAGAGAGGCTACATCATTTTATATTGCCACCAGCCATGAGTGAATGTTCTTACTTCTCTGCATCCTCTTCAGCATTGGTGGTTTTCAGTTTTTATTTTTTTAGGGAAGTTGCTTAATAGTTATATAATCAAAATAAATCAAGAATGGATGAGCCAAAGACTGAGGCAAGCCACCTCAGCAGAAAACCAAGATACATTGCCCAATTTGTTTTTTTAATAGCAGCTCTTTTAATGGGTCTGAAATGGTATCTTGTAGTTTTTTTTGTTGTTGTTGACAAGCAAAAGCAACATACAAACATGAACACTCTTAACATACAAATATTCCATACGTGGTGTACAATCACTGGTGCACAATGTCATCACATAGTAGTATATTCATCACCATGATAATTTTTTAGAACATTTGTACCACTCCAGAAAAAGAAATAAAAGGAAAAAAGAAAAAACTCATACATACCATACCACTTGCCCCTCCCTCTCATTGACCACTAGTATTTCCATTTACCCAATATATTTTAACCTTTATTCCCCCTATTTTTTCTATACCCCTTAGCACTCCCTTTCATTGATCACTAGTATTTCAATCTACTCAATTTATTTTAACATTTGTTCCCCCTATTATTTGTTTATTTTTAATCCATATTTTTTACTCAGTCTGTCCATACCATAGCTAAAAGGAGCATCTCACAAGGTTTTCACAATCAAATAGTCACATTGCAAAAGCTATATCATTACACATTCACCTTCAAGAAACATGGCTACTGGAACACAGCTCTGCAGTTTCAGGCACTTCTATCCTCTCTAATACACCTTACACTAAAATGGGGTTATCTGTATAATGCATAAGAATAACCTCCAGGATAACCTCTGGAGTCTATTTGAAATCTGTCAGCCACTGACACTTTATTTTGTCTCATTTCTCTCTTTCCCCTTTCATTCGAGAAGTTTTCTCAATTCCTTGATGCTGAGTCCCAGCTCATTCTAGGATTTCTGTCCCATGTTGCCAGGGAGGTTTACACCTCTGGGAGTCATGTCCCACATAGAGAGGGGGAGGGCAGTTGCTTGCCGGGTTGGTTGAGAGAGAGAGAGATAGGCCACATCTGAGCAACAAAAAGAGGTTCTCTGGGGGTGATTCTTAGGCCTAATTTTAAGTAGACTTAGCCTATCCTTTGCGGGATTAAGTTTCATATGAACAAACCCCAAGATTGAAGGTTTGGCCTATTGATTTAGTTGTCCCCAATGCTTGTGAGAATATCAGAAATTCTCCAAATGGGGAAGTTGAATTTTCCCCCTTTCTTGCCATTCCCCCAAGGGGACTTTGCAGATACTTCTTTATTCACTGTTCAGATCACTCTGGGATTTATCAGAGCATCACACTGGTCAAACTTGCAAAATCTCATGCCCTATTCAGTCATTGCAGTTTTGACTTGCTGTGCTGGTTTGAAAGGATGTATGTACCCTAGAAAAGCCATGTTTTAATCCTAATCCCATTTTGTAAAGGTTGCTGTTTCTTCTAATCCCTGTTCAGTACTGTATGTTGGAAACTTTAATTAGCTTATCTCCATGGAGATGTGACTCAGTCAGTGTGGCTATCAAACCTGATTAGATGGAGATGTGTCTCCACCCATTCCAGGTGGGTCTTGATTACTTTACTGGAATCCTACAAAAGAGGAAACATTTTGGAGAAAGTGGAAGAATCTCAGAGAACAGAGAACACCACAGCACCATGAAGTAGAGAGTCCACCAGCCAGTGACCTTTGGAAATGAAGAGGGAAAATGCCTCCTGGGGAGCTGGAGGACTCCATGTCTGCCATGTGCCCTTCCAGCAGAGAGAGAAACCCTGACTGTGTTTGCCATGTGCCTTTCCACTTGAGAGAGAAACCCTGAATTTCATCGGCCTTCTGAATCAAGGTATCTTTCCCTGGATGCCTTAGATTGGGCATTTCTGTAGACTTGCTTTAATTGGGACATTTCCATGTTCTAAAAACTGCTAACTGGCAACTTATTAAATTCCCCTTTTTAAAAGCCATTCCGTTTCTGCATTCCGGCAGGTAGCAAACTAAAACACTTTGATTTCTCTGATAGATAATGATGTTGAGCATATTTTCGTGTGCTTTCTGGCCATTTGTATATCTTTGGAGAACTATCTGTTCAAGTCTCTTGCTTGTTTTTAAATGAGTTGTCTTTTTGTTGTTGAGAGATTTCTTTATATATTCTAGATATTAAATATTTATTGGATTTGTGTTTCTAAGTATTTCCCCCATTGTGTAGGTTGTCATTTTATCTTCATGAAAAAGTCCTTTGGGAAACAAAAGTTTTTTTATTTTGATGAGTTCCCATTTATCCATTTTTTCTCTTGTTGCTTATGCTTTGTGTATAAAGTCTGGGAAACCATTGTTTAACACAATATCCTGGAGATTCTTCCCTATGTTTTCTTTAAGGAGTTTGCTGGTTTTAGCTCTTATATTTAGGTCTTTGGTCCATTTTGAGTTGGTTTTACATAAGGTGTGAGGTAGTGGTCCTCCTAATTTTTTTTGCAAATGGAAATCCAGTTTTCCCAGCTCCATTTGTGGAAGAGACTGTTCATTCCCCAATTGAGTGGTCTTTGTCCCCTTCTCAAAAATCATTGTTGAGTGAAAAATCCAGAAACTAAAGGACAAATATTGTATGATCTCAGTAATATAAACTAATTATAATCAAATTCATGGAGTTAAAATCTAGACTATAGGTTACCAGGAGAGAAAATGAGGGTAAAAAATGGGGAGTTGATTCTAAATTTGTGCATTTTTAATTAAATTGATTGTAAATGTTTGGAAATAGATAAAGGTGATGATAGCACATTATTTTGAGTGTAATAAACAGTGGTAAATTATCTGTGTGATTATGTTTGAAAGGGGAAGTTTAGGATCTTGTCACAGGGGACCCCGTTGTGGATGATGACTGTAGTTAATAGTACAGATGTAAGAATGTTCTTTCATGACCTGGAACCAATGTACATCACTATTACAAAGTGTTAATAATAGGGTGTTCTTTCATGAACTAGAACAAATGTATGTCATTATTACAAAGTTTTAGTAATAGGGTGATATATGGGGAAAATGCACCTAATGCAAACTATGGATTATAGTTAACAGTAATAGTTTAGTGTTCTTTCATCAATTGCAGCTAAAGTATCACACCAATGCTAAGGTTCAATAATAGAGGTGGTATTTGGGGTATGGGATGTTTCTGTTCGGAGTAATGAAAATGTTGTAGAATTGATTGTGTTGATGAATGTACAACTTTTTGGTTGTACTGCAAGCCATTGATTGTACACTTTGGAAGGATTGTATGGTGTGTGACTATATCTCAGTAAAAGTGCTTTAAAAAAACTCATTTTCCATAAATGTTGGCAGTTTTCTACTTTTCTGTGTACAAGTCCTTTACATCATGGTTAGATTTATTCCTAGATATTTGATTCTTTTAGATGCTATTGTAAGTACAATTTTTTTTCCCTTGATTCTTCTTCTGATTGTTCATTGCTTTTATTTAAAAACACTACTGATTTTTGGGTCTTGATCCTGTACCCTGTCATTTTGCTGAATTCATTTAGTAGCTCTAGGAGGTTTGTTGTGCATTTTAGTTTCTTTTTCTCATGGTATCTTTATCTTGTTTGATATGAGGGTGATGTTGGCCTCAGAATGAATTAGGGAGTGTTTCCTCCTCTTCAGTTTTTTTTGTATGAGTTTGAGCAGATTTTGAGTTAAGTCTTCTTGGAATAGTTGGTAGAATTTCACTCTGAAGCCATTCAGTCTTGGGATTTTCTTTGTTTGGAGATTTTTCTTTTGGAGATTTTTGATTACTGATTCAATCTCTTGTAATTGGTTTGTTGAGATCTTCTAACTCTTCTTGAGTCAATGTAAGTAGTTTGTGTGTTTCTAAGAATTTGTGTATTTCATCTAGGTTATCTATTTTGTCAGTGTGCAATACTTCATAGTACCTCTTATAGTCCTTTTTATTTCAGCCTGATCAGTAGTAATGCCCCCTTTTCCTTTCTGATTTTAGTTATTTGTATCCTCTCTTTTTGCCAGTCTAGCTAATGTTTTGTTAATTTTAATGATCTTTTCAAAGAGCTTACTTTTAGTTTTGTTGAATCTCTCCATGGTTTCTTTTTGTTTTGTTTTGTATTTCATTTAGCTCCACTCTAATGTTTATTTCTTTCCTTCTTGCTTTGGGTTTAGTTTGCTTTCTATTTCTAGTTTTTCCAATTTTGAGCTTATGTCTCTGACTTGAAGCCTTTTTTTTTTTTTTTAATGTAAGCATTTAGAGCCATACATTCCCATCTGAGCACTGCTTTTGCTGTATTATATAAGTTTTGGTATTATGTATTTTCATTTGCCTCAAGCTATTTCCTGATTTCATCTTCAACCTATTTGTTGTTTTAAGGATATGTTGTTTAATTTCCACATAATATTTTCCATTTATCCTTTCTTATTGATTTCTAGCTTCATTCCTTATGGAAAGAGAATATATATTGTGAGATTTCAGTATTTTTGAATTTATTCTGACTTACTTTGTGACCCAACATATGGTCTTTCCTGAAGAATGATCCATGTGCACTTGAGAAGAATGTGTAACTGTTTTGTTGGTTGAATGTTCTATATGTGTCTGTTGGTCTAGTTGGTTTAGAATCTTTTTCAAGTCTTGTATTACCTTATTGAACTTCTGATTGAATGTTCTATACGTTATTGAGAGTGGTATATTGAAGTTCCCCACTATTAATGTAGAACCATCAGTTGCTCTCTTCAAGTCTGTCAGTCTTTGCTTCATATATTTTGGGGGTCTGCTGTTAGGTGCATATATATTTACACACAGGGTTCACTGTCCCATGTTTTATCCTTTAACTTTCCTTCATATATGTCTCTAAACTTCCCCTTTTAACCACAATCACATACATAATTCAGTGCTGTTAGTTACACAATTTCATATATCTCTAATTTTTATTATTCTTTCCTTCTGCTTGCTTTGGGTTTAGTTTGCTGTTCTTTCTCCAGTTTCTCCAGGTTTCAGTTAGGTCTTTGATTTTAGCCCTTACTTCCTTTTTAATAGGCATTTAGGGCTCCACATTTCCATCTCAGCACTGCCTTCACTGAATCCCATAAGTTTTCATGTGCTGTGTTTTCATGTTTCTTCATCTCAAGATATTTATGGATTTCTCTTGCAATCTCTTTTGTGACTCACTGATTAAGTGCATGTTGTTTTGCTTCCATATATTTGTGAATTTTCCAGTTCTCTGGCTGTTATTTATTTCCATCTTCATTCTATTATCAGATTTCTCTGCTTTGTGTAATTTCACTCTTTTAAACTTTTCATGACCTTTTTGTTCTCCATCACAAAATAGATTTGGTTTATCCTGGAGAATGTTCCATGATCACTTGAGATGTATATATACACTGCTATTTTGGGGTGCAATATTCTGTATTTGTTTGGCCTAGCTCATTTATCATATCACTTAGTTTATCTGTTTCTTTACTGATTCTGTGTTTAAATCTTTTATCTGTTCTATCTATTCATGAGCGTGGTGTGTTGAAGTCTCTCACTATTATTGTAGAGATATCTTTTATTCCCTTCAGTGTTGCCAGTGTTTGCCTTGTGTATTTTGGGGTACCTTGATTAGGTGCATAGATATTTATGATTGTTATTTCTTTTGGGTGAATTGCCCTACTACCCCTTTTATTTATATATATAATATCCTTTGTCCCAACATTTTTGCATTTAAAATTTATTTTGTCTGATATTAGTACAACTACTCCAGCTTTTCTTTCTTTCTTTTTGGTTACTGCTCGCATGGCCTGTCTTTTTCTGCTTTTCATTTCATTTTCATTTCAACCTGTTTGAAATGAAACATTTCAACCTGTTTGTGTCTTTGGGTCTAAAATGAGTCTCCTATAAACAACATATAAATGAATCAATTTTTTAATCCGCTCTGCCAGTTATGTGTCTTTTGATTGGAGTGTTCAGTCTGTTAACATTCAGTGTTATTACTGTAAAGGAGTACCAACTTAACCATTTTATCCTTTTGATTTTATTTGTCAGATCTGTTTTTTCTCTCTTTTTATCCTTTTAGTTACCCTTACTGATAATCTCATGTCTGTGCTCTCTTCCAGGCCTCTTTCCTGTTTGTTCTTTTCAGCCTATAGAACTTTCTTTAGTATTTTCTGCAGGGCAAGTCTTTGCCCATGTACTCTGTGAGCTTCTGTTTATTTATGAATATTTTAAATTCTTCCTCACTTTTGAAGGCTGGATAAAAATTTCTTGGCTGGCAATTTTTCTCGTCCGTCTTAAATATATCTAACCCCTGCCTTTTCTCCTCCATGGTATCTGATGAGAAATCAGCACATAGTCTTTTCTGCCTTCCCTTATTTGTAGTAAATTGCTTTTCTCTTGCTGCTTTCAGAATTCTCTCTTTCTTTTTGGCATCTGACGGTTTGATTAGTATGTGTCTGGGAGTGGGTCCATTCAGATTTATTCTGTTTGGAGTATTGTTGGCTTCTTGGATTTGCATGTTTTTTGTCTTTTATACGGGTTGGGAAAGTTTTGGCCATTATTTCCTCAGATGTTCTTTCTAGCCCTTTTCCTTCTCTTCTTCAGGGTCACCCAGGTGTGCTTTATGTTGTCAATCATTTCCTTGAGACCCTCTTCAAATTTTTGCATTCCTTTCTCCATCTTTTGTTTTTTCCAGTTTGGGTGCTCTGTCTTCTAGCTCTCTGATAATTTCTTTTCCTCATCACATCTCCTGTTGGCTGTTTGATGTTACTTTTCATTTCACCTATTGTATCCTTCATTTCCATAAGCTCTTTTATTTTCCTTTGCATGTTTTAAAATTCTTATGCCTACCCAGTGCCTTCTTAATAGCCTTTATCTCTTTAGACATCTCCTTGAATTGATTTAGGTTTGTTTGAACATCTTTGATTAGTTTCATATTCTGTATCTCTTCTTTTTAATTTTTTCCTTTGTGCCATATCTTCCCATCTTTTAGTGTGCTCTTCAGTTTTTTTTCTTGATATGTGGGTATCTGATTATCTTGATGGGTTTATTCTGAAAGTCAGTTTCTCTGTCTTGTCTAGGATTTTGTTGTTGATAGGGTTTGTAGTAAGGGTCTTTTTTGACAGTTGGTTCAGCCAGAACAGGGACAGGTACCCATAAAGGGGGCATATACCAAATCTAAGGGGCCCTGGGAGAGGGTCAGGAAAGACATCAAAAAGCCCTTTTATTTTTCCCTACCATGTAACTAGGGTGCACTTTCTGGCCTGCCCAGTATATGGTGCTCTTCAGTTACTTTTCCCCTCATCCCTTTGAACACAGGCTGTTATGGCTTTCTGCCAGTTCTGCCTCTGTTGTGGTCAAAACAGTGGCGCCTGGTGGTGTCTAGCTGGGGTAGCTGAAGTTGTAGAATTCTGTATTCTAAATTTGCTGGCCAGTATCTGGCAGAGTACTGGTCTGTGTCCCTCTCTGTACTTGAGGTGGAGGACTCATGGCTGTCCCAGTCCTCAGCCATCCCCTAAACAAGTATCAGGTTGACCATGACTGCTTCCCTCAAGGATGGGAGATGGGTTCCAGGAGCCATGGATTGAATTACTCTAACTGACCATAGTTTCTCAATCTCTTTGTCTTGCATGTCCCTAGATGTTGTACTGAACTTCTCTGGTCTCCAGATTCCCAAAACAATTGATTAGGACAGTTTCAGCCTAGCTACTCATTGCTTTTGGGAGAGAAGTAGGTTCTGCCACACTATCCCTTTTCCTCAATTATGGGTGCTTTCTTGACATGTTGTTTTCACTTTGTTTGAATATATGTGGGAGTAGAATTGCTGGGTCATATATAATCCTATATTGATAGTGTGGTAGTTAGATTCAGTTGTCAACTTGGCCAGGTGAAGGTGACTAGTTCTGTTGCTGTGGGCATGAGCCAATGGTACGTGAATCTCATCTGTTGCTGATTTACATCCGCAGTCGGTTAGGAGGCGTGCCTGCTTCAATGAATGACTTTTGACTTAATTGGCTGGTGCTTAAATGAGAGAGCACAACATAGCACAACCTAAGCTGCTCAGCATTCCTCATCTCAGCACTCGCAGCTCAGTCCAGGCCTTTGGAGATGCAGAAAGAAGTCACCCCGGGGAAAGTTGTTGAAACCCAGGGGCCTGGAGAGAAGGCCGGCAGAGACCATCCTGTGCCTTCCTGCGTAAGAAAGAACCTCAGTGGAAAGTTAGCTGCCTTTCCTCTGAAGAACTAACAAGATAAATCTCCTTTTATTAGAAGCTAATCTGTTTCTGGTTTATTGCATTCCCGCAGCCAGCAAACTAGAACAGATAGTCTTTAGGAACTGCCATTGTGCTTTCCACAGACTCGGCTCCATTTTTCATTCCACCAACAATGCACTTGAGTTTTAATATGTTGTCATCCTCTCTAACACTTCTTATTTTCAGTTTTTTTTTTAAAGTAACCATTATTGTGAAGCTGTATCTCATTGTGGTTTTGATGAACCTCTTTTTAAAATGGTTTGTTAATCTTTTTGTTGTCATATTGGAAAAGTTTTAGTCCTTATCTGATATATGTTTTTTACTTAGTTTCCTAGTTACAATCACAAATACCATGAAACGGGTTGGCCTAAACAATGGTTTATTGGGTTATGGTTTTGAGGCTAGGAAAAGACCAAAATCAAGTATCAGCAAGGCACTGTTTTCTCTTTGAAGACTGTGGCATTCTGGGGCTGGCTGTGGGTGAGCCTTGGATCACCACATGATAATGTACATGACAGTGTCTTCTTTTTCTTCTGGCTTCTTTTGACTTCCATCTTCCTTCCCTGCGGTTTTTTCCCTACATACATCTCTGTAAGTCCCCCAGTAATAGGGTTAAGACCCAGCTTGATTCAGTTGGCCACATCTTAACTGCAAATACCATGTTTCGTAGGTCTTATTTACAATGGGTTCTCATCCACAGGAATAGATTAAGAGCATGTTTTTTTTTTGGGGGGGTAGTGGTACATAATTCAACCTATCACAAATTTGCCACTATCTTCTTCCATCCTATAGATTGTCTTTTCACTTTCTTGTTTATTTCCTTTGATGTGCAAAAGTTTTAAATTTGGATGGCGCCACATTTATGGATTATTTCTTTTGTTACTCATGATTTTGGTGTCACATCTAAGAAACCAAATTAAAAACGTTACAGAGAAGGCCACAGTTAAATTTATTCCTAGATATTTGATTTTTTTAGTTGCTATTGTAAATGGAGTTTATCCTTAATTTCATCTCCAGATTGTTCCTTGTGTATAGAAACACTACTCATTTTTGAGTATTGGTAGTGTACCTCACCACTTGGGTGGATTTGTTTATAAGCCCTAGTAGCTTTGTTTAGGTACTTCTTTTTTTTTTAACCTTAATGTTTCTTATTTCATTTTCTTCCCTTTTTGCTTTGGATAGAACCTCTAGTATAATACTGACTAGGAAGTTGTGATAGTCAACATCATTGCCTTATTCTTGATCTCTAGGGGGGAAGCATTCAATATTTTTTCATTTTGGAATAAGTTAACTTTTTTATAGTTATCTTTCAACAGATTGAGGAAGTTCCTTTTTATCTCTAGATTACTCAGTTTTGTTTTCCTAAAAATACATTTATTTCACCTTCATTTTTGAAGAATTTTTTTCTCAGTATAGAGTTCTTTTTTTCTTTTGCTGCTTTTAAAATGTTCACTTTATCTTTATTTTGCTGCTTTTAAGATCTTCACTCTAACAGTTTTTCCATTATGTGTTTAGAGACATGTTTCTTTGTGTTCACCCTGTTTATAGCGTATAGAGATTCTTGTCAGATTTGGAAATTTTTCGGCCAGTGTTTCTTCAAATAGTCCTTTTCTCTCCCCTCAGGGATCTTAGTAGGCATATGTTAGATCTTTTCACTGTGTCCCACTTGTTTCTTTCATATTTTTGCATACAATCCATTCTGTTTTTCTCTGTATCAGTCTAAATAATTTGTATTGTCCTGCTGGAAATTCATGAATTCTCTGCTTTGCTGTTTCTATTCTGCTATTAAGCCTATGTACTGGTTTCTAAATTTCAGCTATTGTGTTTTTCAGTCCTAGAATTTCTGTTTAATCCTATTTTAAGTATGTTCCATATTTCTAATGAAATTCTTTACCTTTTCTTCTGTTTTTTAACATCATAATCAAGGTCATGTTAAAAGTTTTTTTTTTTTATCATCACATAATTGTATATTCATCATCATGATTAATTCTTAGAACATTTGCATCAATTCAGAAATGAAATAAAAAGAGAACAGAGAAAAGTTCATACATACCGTATTTACCCCTCCCTTTCATTGATCACTAGCATTTCAATCTACTAAATTTATTTTAACATTCATTCCCCCTATTATTTATTTATTTTTAATCCATATGTTTTACTCATCTGTCGATAAGATAAAAGGTGCATCAGACACAAGGTTTTCACAATCACACAGTCACATTGTGACAGCTATATCATCATACAGTCATTTTCAAGAAACATGGCTACTGGAACACAGCTGTACATTTTCAGGCACTTCCCTCCAGCCTTTCCTTTACACCTTAACTAAAATATTATATCTATATACTATATATAGATATAAATTAACTTATATATTATATCTATATAATGTGTAAGAGTAACCTCCAGGATAACCTCTTGACTCTGTTTGAAATCTCTTAGCCATTGACACTTTATTTTCTCTCATTTCTCATTCCCTTTTGGTCGAGAAAGTTTTCTCAATCCCTTGATGTAGAGTCCCAGCTCATTCTAGGATTTCTGTCTCACTTTACCAGGAAGGTCCACACCCCTGGGAGTCATGTCCCACGTAGACAGGGAGAGGGTGGTGAGTTTGATTGTTGTGTTGGCTGGAGAGAGAGGCCACATCTGAGCAACATAAGAGGTTCTCTTGGGGGTGACTCTTGGGCCTAATTTTAAGTAGGCTTAGCCTATCCTTTGCAGGGTTAAGTTTCATATGAAACCCCAAGATTGGGGGCTCAGCCTATTGCTTTGGTTGTCCCCACTGCTTGTGAGAACATCAAGAATTCTTCACTTGGGCAAGTTGAATTTTCCCCCCTTTTCACCATTACCCCAAGGGGACTTTGCAAATACTTTTTTATTCACTGTTCAAATCACTCTGAGATTTATCGGGCTATCACTCTGGGCAAACCTACAATATTTCATGCCCTACTCAAGATTCCATGTACTATGGTGTTCAAATAAGCTGTCCACAAAAGTTGTATTAGGAAATGCAATAGTCAAAATATAAATTTTGTACCAAATAAACATTTTTTTTAAATCTCCTTTTTGATAATTCCAATATCTGAATCACCTGTTGATCTTTTCGTTTTCTTCTTTATTATCTTGGTTTTCAATCACTTGGTCTTGGGTTTTTTTGTTTGGTGTTTTTTGTTTGTTTTGCCTCTAAAAAAATCCTGCTTGACAGTGTGGGTGAAAAAATACTCTAGATACATTTATTCTTTCTATAAAGATTTCTGGCAGGTAGGTAAGCATACCAACAGATGGCTTTAATAACGGTAATGACTAGCTTTAGACTATGCTACTATGCATCTCTTTTGTGGCTCTCACTCCTAGGATGCTGCCCTATGGGATATAAGTGTAAACTTTGATAGTATCGAGGCCCCTGTAAATTGCTAGATCTCCACCTTCTGTCTGCCCAGCACTAAGTGATTGCCGAAATATTTCTTCACTTTTTAGCTTCCCAACTGCTCCTTTCAGTTAGGTTTCTTTGAGTGTTTAAAGTTAAACCTTTAGGTGTTTAGCTTAGTACTTAGTCAGTGATTTGAGGGGCATTTTCATATTTTGAACTCCTTTGTGGTTCATTCCTCTCTAGAACTCACCCTCAGGTTTCAGCTTGTCTGCCTTGGATTCCAGTCTTAGTCTCTTCAGGCCCGTGAGATTGGAATTTTCTGCTTGGGCTGTATTTGTTGTGTCTAGAATTGGGAGATGCTCTCAGGGAAAAACTGCCAATTTAGAGCTAACCTAGAATGTTTCCCTTCTCTCAAGAATTTCATATGCCCAAGGACAGTTTATATTGATTTATTTCCAATGCTTTCCAAAATTGTTTGTTTTTTAAAAATATTTTCTCTAAACTTTATGATTGTTTTCTGGGGTGGGGGTTGGAGTAGGATAATCCAAACCAACTCTTCTTTCATATTTGGTAGATAAGTCTCCTTAACCTCTTTTAATCTAAT
The DNA here is from genome assembly GCA_004026745.1 of Myrmecophaga tridactyla. Lineage (NCBI taxonomy): Eukaryota > Metazoa > Chordata > Mammalia > Pilosa > Myrmecophagidae > Myrmecophaga > Myrmecophaga tridactyla. The sequence continues at coordinate 56,354 of PVIY010001423.1, read as the reverse complement.
CAATAGATTCCTCCTCTATTCTTTACCCTTGAAATTTATTTGTGGAAAAATGGAGATATTTGTCCTATAGAATTTCCCATAGAATAAATAGATCAGGGTTTCTTCACCTCAGCCACGTTGACATTTAAGGCCAGATAATTCTGTTTTCCTGTACAGTATAGGATGCTTTAGGAGTATTCTGATTTCTACCCAGTAGTTATCAATAGCAGCCTCTCAGTTGTGACAACCAGAATTGTCTCCAGACATCTCTAAATGGTCTCCTGGTGGACAAATATCACTGGTTTAGAGTTTGCTGGTTATATTCTTGTAGCGTAGTTTAACATGTTCCTTTGTTGTCTTTATTTCCTGTAAACTGAAAGTAGTGATTGAATTTAGAGAGGCTTGATCAGGATTTTCTTTTTTTTTTGCAAGACTACTTCATAGGTAGTATGTAGTATATAACATGTGTTTTTCCTTTGAGAAGGCCCATAGTGTCTGAGTCTGTCTCTCCTTTTTTAATGTTAGCGGTTGTTGATACTAAATGCATAGATCCATAGATTCATTTGTTGTTGCAACCTGGGAAAGTATATTTAACAATACCTTTTATATTTATTAGCCTAAATCATTCTGTAAAGAGAAATTACCCTTGTTTACTATTTGTTACAAATTGATAATCATTTTGATTAAGAAAAGTAAGAGGAATGCTTAACTCTTTCCCTTTGTTTACTAGTTTTCAAAATAATGAGTTATTTTGAAGGACCCTTGAGTGCTAAACTATTAGGTTTTTGTATTTTTCATGTCATTATGAACTCATGGATTTAAACATATTAGATGTGTTTCCGTTTGTGTCAGATCTCCAAGATCACCCTATTTTTGGAGATTTTCTAGTACTATTCTTGGAACTCAGCATATGGTGATATACACAGTTAACATTTATAATAACTGCATAGTAAGTAGATCATAAGGGGAAAAGATACAGGCAGAATTTAAAGGAATCCATATGCAGGCCTCCTTGTACTGTCTTCTTCTCATGAGGCATATTTTGCAACATAATTTTCCTTACTGATGAAAATACAGCAACATGCTTGCACTGTTTTTGCCCAGGGAAGCCCATTAGAAACTCAGTGCCCAAGTTTTTACTGAGGGCTTGTCACATAGGCACCCTTTGCTTAGCATGCACCAGAATTCCACACTCCCAGAAGGAAAACAAATGTTCGGCATGTGCCATGTTGTTTGCACAGTCTAGGCTCAGTGAGCCTCCCTTATCGATTCGCTATTGCCTGGGAGCATCCTTAGAACCATGTCCGCAGATCTTTGCCAATTTGACCAGTAAAAGATGTCTCTATTTGAGATAAATTTGACAATGGAAGCCTCAAAAACCTTTTCCAGTGAATTAGTAGATAAATCATTGAGTCATTGGGGATCCTGTCATGTACCTGAGAGGGAATCATATGGCTGCTTCTGTCAGTTTTCAGTTCTGTCACTCTAGGCCTCCATTCCTCTCATGTAATCCTTTCTCTCCCTACCTTCAGTCAGGATAGTTTAGCCAGGCTCTGGCCAGCTTCTTTGTAGGAATGAAGCATAAGCTAGAGGGAGGAGGGGACCAGTTCCTTGTCACAACTGAAGATCTGTCTCTTCTGTCTTCTATTGTCCTCCTTCCTCCTAGACAGAGCAAGACAGCTGTTTGTTCCACAAGGTCTAATCAGAAGCCAGAGCTGGTCAGTGAGGTGTCAGTTCACCGGATCCTGGTTATTAAGCAAGTGCAAAGGGGAAAAGGGGAAGAAAAACAGAAGTGGGGTTGGGGAGCAAAAATGGTCACTGAGAGGTTTAACAAGCACTTGGGAACTCAGGCAGTAAAGATTAGCTTTGATTTGGTCTGTCCTGATAAGTGAAGAAAGGAAGAAACAGGAAGGGGAGAGGTGGGGTAGGGTTGGGGGGCCTTGTTTGAAACTTCCCTGCCCAGAGAGTAGCTCTAATGGGAGGGGGCTTATGATGTCAGTGGCTGGGAACTTGCTCTTCTGGCTGTTACATATGATTCTGAGCACATTCTTCTTGCCGTGGAACTTTACGTAGTCCAAGGACTCCCATAAGTTGTGAAATAAAATGAAGCCTCCCCTGTTCCCTCCCTTGCCTCCCCCAAAATCTCCCCGAGTGACATTATTCCTCCATGAGAGGATATGTATTACCAAATACCTGTCCCCCCATGACTGCTGACAGCATATCCAGCTACTACTGAAGTCTGAACCCAGTGACCCCGTTTGAGGAAGGGCATACATTTTTCCCCTGGAGATTTACAGAAAGTCTTTAGCTCAATTGTATGGCTCATTTTTCCCTTCCATGGACTTTTGAACTTAGAGGCAATCCCTAAATCATTGAAAGAGGGTATTTTCAGCAGGCCTCCAGCTCACTACTGCATTGCTCAAATAAGAAAAATATCTTAATTGTGGCATGCAGGTAGTTTCTGATATAAATCGGAGATATATACAATAATTTTTCTTATTAATTAACTTCCCACTTCCTGTGGTTACTCTGGATTTACTGACCCAGTGCCTAAATGTTTTAATAGTTTAACAGTTACTCTACTAGTGAATACTATCTGAATCTTGAGTCAGAGGCCCTGAGGTAGAAGTGCACCTGCCATGCTGGGAGAGCTACAAGCATACCATCAGTGCCCTGAGCCGAGAGCTAAGAGTAGATGGCCAAAGGACCCCATCATGTGGGGCCCGGAGAGCCATGGGAACGTCTTTTATTTTCTGTGAGGTGGGGTTGGAAGGTTTTGAGCAGAGGAATGACATGATCTAACATATTTTAACAGGATCATTCTGGTTGCTGTGTCAAGAATAGTCTGGGGGTGGGGTGGGGTGGAGGTGGGCAGACAAGAAGGGCAGAAGCAGAAGGCTGTTGTTGTAAAAGTCCAAGGGAGAAATGTACTGTTTTAGACTAGGTAATGAGAGTTGTATTTTGGATTTTTTTGGAGAGCATAGCACCATCAAGGTTTGCTGAAAAGACTAAATTTTAGGATGTGAGTGAAAGAGAGACGTTTGTGGCGATTGTGTTTGACTTGAGCAACTTAGAAGAATGGAGTTACTTAGAAGAATGAAGTTGCTGTTAAGTGAGATGAGTAAGACTGGAATAGAAGCAGGTTTGAGGGAACTTGGTGTTCCAGTTTACTAGCTACTGGAATGCAATATACCAGGAACAGAATGGTTTTTTAAAAGGGGAATTCAGTAAGTTGCTAGTTTGTCCCGGCCCGCGGGACGATCAACCGAGGCTCTAACTCCTGTGAGGGAGGAATGGTATGGGACAAGAGACACGAAGAACGACAGCAAGACAAAAATTCTGATCAAGCTGCAAAGTTTTATTGAGAAGGCTGGGTATATATAGGCTTTTGGAAGAAGGAGTGGCTAGTAGGGACGGGTGGCGATCTAGGATTGGTCAGTGCTGTCGCTAGGCTGGAGGGCAGATTACTGGGATTGGTTGCTGCTGTTGCTAGGCTGGAGGGCAGTTTGTAAGGTTGATACTTTTGGCGCGAACCGCTAGTACTTCCGTAAAGAAGGTTGATTGTAGCTTAGGCTATTTTTGTATTAGCCCTGGCGGCCATGTTGCATGTTTTCGGCATCGCTGAGGGTGGAATCTATATATGCTACCTTAATTGTCCCCAACACCAGTTTACAGTTCTAAGGCCGAGAAAATGTCCCAATTAAAACAAGTCTATAGAAATATCTCATCAACGGCACCCAGAGAAAGATACTTTGGTTCAAGAAGGCCAATGAAGTTCAGGGTTTTTCTCTCAAATGAGAAGGCATATGGCAAACATAGGGCTTCTCTCTCAGCTGGAAGGGCACATGGCAAACACGGCGTCATCTGCTAGCTTTCTCTTCTGGCTTCTGGTTTCATGAAGCGCCCCGGGAGGCGTTTTCCTTCTTCATCTCCAGAGGTCGCTGGCTGGTAGATTCTCTGCTTTGTGGTGCTACAGCATTCTCTGCTCTCTCCAAATCTCTCTCTGAATCTCCCCAAATATTTCTTCTTTTATAGGACTCCAGTAAACTAATCAAGACCCACCCGAATGGGTGGAGACACATCTCCGTCTAATCCAGTTTAACAACCACTCTTGATTGAGTCACATCTCCGGGGGGATGATCTAATTACAGTTTCAAACATATAGTACTGAATAGGGATTAGAAGGAATGGCTGCCTTTACAAAATGGGATTAGGATTAAAACATGGCTTTTCTAGGGTTTTCCTTTCAAACCAGCACACTTGGTTTCGGATATATGCACTTTGAGATGCCTATTAGATATCCAAGAGGGTATATTGAATAGGCAATGTATGCTTTGAAGTATGTCTTCTATTTGGGTTTGACATTTTTCCACGATTAGAGTGAGTTTATGCATTTTTGGCGAGAATACCACAGAAGAGACGTATTTAGTACATATTAGGGAGTACCTGATGTAGATATGTCATGATTGTTAAGTTTCCTTTGATACCTGGGTAAGTTGGCATCTGCCAGGATTTTCTAATATAAAGTTACTATTTTCCTTTTATAATTAATTGGTACTTTGTGGGGAGCTATTTTGATGCTATGCAGACATCTTGTTTTTTCCTGTAATTTTGCCCAAACATTGATGGTTCTTGTCAGCAGCAATTATTACAGTGGTGTTTGCCTCATGGTAAATTTTTGTTTCTGGTTTTACTTCTACATTTATTAATTGGCAGTCTGTTGTAAGGAAGTTCTGTCCCTTTCTCCTCATTGATCTATTTATTCAGTTACTTTTTTTTTGCTAAGGACTTGTGGATATTTTTCTTCTGTGGGTTATGGCGCATTGCTACTATTAGTCTTTTTTTTCTTTTTTTTTTTAATGTTTGCTTTTGACATGCCTCTATCATTTTGTAGGCATTTCTTTGCTTTTTGGCACTGCAAGATATTCTTGGCTCACTTCATATTTTTCCAGCCACAGACCTAACATCAGTCATTTCTCTGAGGTTACTTTCATTGGAATGGTATTTAGAAATCAAGATCTAGGTGCTAAATGTCCTATTTGCTATTGGGATGTCATTGGCTCTAGTCCATCTTAATAGATGAGCTGAGGAATTCAGTCATACAACATGCACACATATCTGTATCTGTCCAAGAATATATGTGCTAAAACCATGAGTTCATCCATTTCCAGTTCAACCCCATAGGGTTTATACTAGCTTTTCTCTTTCTTTATTTGTAATCCCTTTCTTTGGAAGTGAGAATCTTGGTTTGTATTTACTTACGTGTTCAAATATATTATACACATAAATTAGTTCAAAATTGCTTACTCATATCCCTGAAAGAAACAAATTTCCTTCCTAGGGTATATATATGATCTGTGTTTTGTCTTTAACTTCTAGTATACAGTTAAAATACTGTTTTTTAAAGTCACATAGGTTAGTTCTTTTCCTTCTCATACCTTCAATGAAGTTTTCTAATATACTTGTTATTGTCGTTATATCATTTAAGATATCATTTAAGATTTTCCCCACTTTCTCAATGATTTAAATTATTCATTTGGAGGGGTTGATGCGTAGCATCAGCATGATTCTAACAGTCAGAGCTATATAAAAATGTCAGAAGTGTTGCTTTCTCTGGAATGACTGGGCTGTGGTACTGAGAATTCCATCTTCCCCTGCCTACAGCTAGTCCAGGAGTGCCTGGTACTGCAGTGTGGCTCCTTCCCTCATCCACCTCTCTACCCATGTATACCCTAAGTGCGCCAGGCCTCTGTGGAGAAAGGAAAGAAGCAGTGGGACCCAGGGTGTGTGTTTTCCCAGCTGGTTGTCAGATCAGATCTGCTTTGCATCCCCACCCCACCCCCGCCCCCAGAAGGAGCATCTTCCAAGTTAGCTATGGAGGTGGGAGTGCGGAGAAGCCTGCTGCTCCTTCAGCATTCCTTCTGGCCTGTGCGTCGCAGCCTTTCCCAGGTGTGGTTACAACTGAGTAAACTTGCCCCGTGCTCTCAATTGTAATTTCTCTGCTTTTTCATCCAGTTCCTCCCTGTATAATGTAGAAGTCCCTCTCTGGTCACTCATACCTTGGAATTGCTGTCATGGTCGTTTTCTGTCCTTTCCCTAATTGTTCCACGTTGTAGGGGTGAACTCAGCCTATCCTATTCTACCATCTTCCGAAGGCTCTCTCCGTCATTTTTGAAGGATAGTTTTTCTTGAAATAGAATTTTTGGCTGGAAATTTTTTTCCTTTCTGTTAGGTTGAAGGAACCGGGAAGGGCACTGCAACTGGAGCTGCGGAGGCTGTGTTGCCCCTCCCAACCTTTCACACAGAAACAAAGAAACCTGTGCATGCCCATGCATTATGGTGACTTTTGTTCAATAGTGAGCAAATCCTGATGAACTTCTATATGTCTATTTCACTGTCACAGGTGAAAAACTTTCTCAAAAAGTTTGTAAAAATACAGGAGACTTTGGGTTTGATTGAAACTATAGGCCTGAGACAAAACAGAAACCAGTGTGGTTCAAGTGAAGAAAATAACAGACTGTTGCTTCTGGGTTTCAGGGCTTATTTGGAATAGAAGCAATGTAGAGAATTTAATTTTCTGCAAAAATAAATTTATTAAGTAAAACATTTATAAAATCTTAGAGCACAGGGTATTCTTTAGGGTTTTCAAGAAACTTGTTGGTTGGGGCTTGGCATATTGTGGCAATTTGCAATATCTGTCTGAATCTTGCATGATAGTATCCCCCAGAATGACCTAATGACTCTTTTTGAAATCACTTAGCCACTGAAATTTTATTTTTGTTTCATTATTTTCCCACTTTTGGTCAGAGGGCATTGTCAATCCCATGATGCTAGGGCCATTCTCATCATTGGGAGTTATGTCCCTGACTGCCAGAGTGACTTAAACAATAGGGCGTCATGTCTCATGTAATGGGGAGGGTAATGAGTTCATTAGCAGAGTTAGGCTTAAAGAGAAAGGCCATATATGAAAATCAAACGAGGTTTTCTGGCAGCTCCAAATTCTTTATATTGAAAAACTGTTCTTCAAAAATGAAGGAAAGTTTTAAATATTCACAGATAACATGAACTGAGAGAGTTCATCTAAACAGACTTGCCTTACAAGAGATGTTTAAGGGAATTCTACAGTTTGAAAGGAAATGATAGGAGAGAGTGGCATGGAGTAGTGCAAAGAAATGAAAATTATCAGTAAGAAATGAAAATTATCAAAGCATAAAATAAAAATTCAAAAATGTCTGACATAAAAAAAACCCAGGCAGGTAGGCAGAGTTCTGTCCTGCTATGCCAGAGACCCAGGTTCAATTCCTGGTGCCTACATGCAAAAAAACAAAACAAAACAAAAAAAAGAAAGAAAAAAGAAAAACATACACACCCACAAAAAACCCCCCAAAGGGTAAAATGGTTGAAGTAGGTAGTTTATAGAAATGACATTGAATGTCAGGTTTTAAATACCTCAATCAAAAGACACAGAATTGCAGAATGGATAAAGAGGCATGACCTCTTTATATGCTGTTTACAGGAGACTCACCATAGGCCCAAAGACACATATATGTTGATAGTGTAAGGTTGGAAAAAAGATACCTCATGAAAATAGTAACCCAAAAAGAGCTGGGGTAGCTATAGTAAAATTGGACAAAATGGATCCCTATTGTTTAAGTTACTCTGGCAGTCAGGGACATAACTCCCAATGATGAGAATGGCCCTAGCATCATGGGATTGACAATGCCCTCTGACCAAAAGTGGGAAAATAATGAAGCAAAAATAAAATTTCGGTGGCTAAGTGATTTCAAAAAGAGTCATTAGGTCATTCTGGAGGATACTATCATGCAAGATTCAGACAGATATTGCAAATTGCCACAATATGCCAAGCCCCAACCAACAAGTTTCTTGAAAACCCTAGAGAATACCCTGTGCTCTAAGATTTTATAAATGTTTTACTTAATAAATTTATTTTTGTAGAAAATTAAATTCTCTACATTGCTTCTATTCCAAATAAGCCCTGAAACCCAGAAGCAACAGTCTGTTATTTTCTTCACTTGAACCACATTGGTTTCTGTTTTGTCTCAGGCCCTATAGTTTCAGTTAAACCCAAAGTCTCCTGTATTTTTACAAACTTTTTGAGAAAGTTTTTCACCTGTGACAGTGAAATAGACATATAGAAGTTCATCAGGATTTGCTCACTATTGAACAAAAGTCACCATAATGCACGGGCATGCACAGGTTTCTTTGTTTCTGTGTGAAAGGTTGGGAGGGGCAACACAGCCTCCGCAGCTCCAGTTGCAGTGCCCTTCCCCATTCCCCCTACCTAACACTTTCAGCACTTTAAATTTGTTAGCCTACTCCCTTATCACCTCCTTGGTTTCTTATGAGAAATTGGCACTTAATGTTATGAGGATCCCTTTTTATGTGACAAATCTTTTCTCTCTTGCTGCTTTTAGGATCTTTTTTTTCATTGGCCTTTAGCATTTTAATTACAATTTGTCTTGGCATGGATCTCTTTGAGTTCATCCTATTTGGAGTTTATTGGGTGTCTTGGAGGTGTTTATTCATGTCTTTCATTAATTTTGGGAAGAGCTTGGCCATTATCTTTTCAGATATTCTTTCTGCACCTTTCTTTTTCTGTTTTTCTTTTCAGAATTCCATAACATATAGATTTGCTTCATGTTGAACCACACACTGAAGTTCCTTAGGCTCTGCTCGCTCTTTTCATTCTTTTTGTTTTCTGCTCTTCAGATTGAATAATTTCAATTATCCTATCTTTTATTAGTTTGCTGATACTTTTTTCTGCCTTTCCCAGTCTACTTTTAAATCTCCCATTTATTTTTTGTTATTGAATGTTTCATCCCCAACATTTCCTATTTGGTTCCTTTAATAAAATTTCGAACTTCTTTTGTTCAATCATTGTCTTCTTGATTTCCTTTAGTTTTATGCCCTTGTTTTCCTTTACTGCATTGAACTCATTTAGTAGAGTTGACTTAACAGCTTTTGTTAGTTGTTTTGATGCCTATACTTCCTCTCTTGTTTTATTCCTTTGGGTGGGCCATCTCTTCCTGCTTATTTGTATTGCTTGTAATATTTGTTCCAGCCTGAGTATTTGAATATTTTGATGTGCTAACTCTAGATGCCAGATTCTTCCTTTTACCCAGGGTTTTACTGAACTTTGGCTCTGTTTTGAGTCTCTTCTTTAACCCTTAGCCTAATTTATATTGAAGCTCTAAATCTGCCTGTGGTGAACATTTAGGTTCTTCTCCAGTCTTTCTGAGCCTGTGTCTTGCCCTGGTTATGTGTGATAGCTTTCTGGGATTCACCAATATGTGTGATTGTTTCCCATATAAAAATGTAACTTCTCTCCTCAGCATCTCCTCTTGGTTCCCAAGCTGTGCTCTCTTTTTCAATTGCAGTCTCATGCTCCAGGCAGTTATGGATAGTTCAGCTCTGCTCAGCCACTTTGCCCTATCTTTCCACTCCACCTTTACACGCAGACTATTATGCCACCACTCTACACTCTCCTCCCGTTCCATGCCTCTTTTACATTCCTGGTAAACTTTAGGTTAGGTGACCTAGATATGCACTGTGAGTCGGTGTTCCATGGAGCTAGTTCGGGCCATTGTTCAAAGACACCCAATATTTTCCTTAAAGTGACCAATAATTAGGCCCTGGGACCTGCTTTTGAGTATACACAGGTACCAAGCTGCCTCTGTGTATTGCCACAAACTGCTTTGTGGAACTAAGGAGGGATGGAGGGGCATGGTCAAGTAAACTTATCCCTTGTCTTTCCTACCAGGTTTTATGTTTCCTCTTTGAATTGCTGTCAATCCTCAGGCATTTTCCAGAGTTTGGGGAAAGTTTGTTCTGATAGATTCTGCCTATTTTTTCTAGTTCCAAAAGAACCATTTGTCAGGGGTGTTTTACTTGCTATCTGGCTGATATCACTCTGTAATAGTAACAGGGCACTTTTGATACCAAACTGACTTCAATAGAAAATGAAAACCTTGCTGTATACCACTCCATGCCCTCCTGTATGTTGTTGTCTTATATCTTTATACATGTATGCCCAATCACATAGATTTATAATCACTTTTTTATGCCTTTGTGATTTAAATCATACAGAAAACAAAAAGCATTACAAAGCCAAAATATGATAAACTGTCCTATATATTTATCTATGTTGTTTTAGTTAATACTGCTTGGATGCATTATACCAGAAATGGAATGGCTTTAAAAAACAGAATTTATTAAGTTGCAGATGTATAGTTCTGAGGCCATAAAAATGTCCAAACTAATATATCCACAGAAAGATACCTTGACTCAAGAAAGGCCAATTCCCATCTGGAGTTTCCCATGGCAAAGCTCATGGCTGACATCTGCTTGTCCTTGTTCCCGGTCTGTTGCTTCCACCTTCTGATTCCAGTGGCTTCCTCTCTGAGTGTCTATAACCTTCACTTAGCTGCTCCAGGACAACACTCTGGGCTTCTTCTCTTAGCTTAGCATCTTCTAGGGCTGGAGATTTCTTCTCTTCTGGCTGCTGGCTTGCTTAGCATTTCATGGGAAGCTACATGGCGATGTCTGCTGGGCTGCACATCTCCAAATGTCTGAATCTCATGTTGGCTCTGAAGATTTTTTCAAAACGTAAAGGACTCCAGTAAACTAATCAGTACTCACCCCGAATGAGTGGAGTGACATCTCCATCTAATAAAAAGGCCACACCTACTATTGGTTGTGCCACATCTCCCTGGAAGTAATCCAATCAGAAAGGTCACATCCATAGTTGAGTGGGTCATGCTTCATGAAAACAATCTAATCAAAGGTTTCCACCCTAAACAATATGTTTGGCCCCACAAGATTGGATCAGGATTAAAACATGGCTTTTCTGGGGTACATGATAGTTTCAAATCAGCACACATGTAATTATCTTTACCACTGATCTATATTTCTTCATATGGCTGGCTTTATGTTAATGACTTGTATCCTTTCATTTCAACCTAAAGTACTGCCATTAGCATTTCTTATAAAGCAGGTCTAACAATAATCTTAACTTCTCCCATATTTTTGAAGGATAGTTTTGCTGTCTGTAGAATTCTTGGATGGCAAATTTTTTTCTTTTGGAACTTGAAATATTTAAAAAATATTTTTAAATTTTAAATATATATATTTTTTTTTACATGGGCAGGCACATGGGAATCGAACCCAGGTCCTCTGGCATCGCAGGCAAGCATTCCTGCCTGCTGAGCCACCATGGCCTGCCCAGTTTAAATATTTTTAATTTAAATAAATCATCTTATTGCCTTCTGACTTTCATGGTTTCTCATTCAAAACTGGCTTTAATCGTATTGAAGCTTCCCTGTACATCACCAGCCACTTCTGTGTTGCTGCTTTCAAGATTCTCTCTTTGTCTTTGCCATTCAGCGGTTTTATTATGTGTCTCAGTGTGGGTCTCTTTATATGTTTCCTGCTTGGAGTTTGTTGAACTGTGTGGATGTTATAAATTCATAAAATTTACAAATGCTTATATTTCTTCTAGTGGTAATAATGTTTTTAAAAAATGCTTTTATTCACCTGTTTAGTTATTTAAACTTTTGCTAGCTGGTTTATCAGTTGCTATTTGCTATTTGTTAACTTCTACCTGGTGTGGTGCCTCTGGAGTAATTTATGAGTTTATTCTACATCCTCTTCCCTTTTATATTAACATCATTTCTAATTTGTCACAACACATAACGTTTCTTCATTACTCTTCCAACCTTGGTTCCCATTTTTATTTTAGATTTAGATGTAAATTACATATTTTTAAATGCCCACTGTTTTAGTTTGTTAAAGCTGCCAAAATGCAACACACCAGGCATGGACTGGCTTTTTTTTTTACATGAGCAGTTTCCAGGAATTGAGCCCAGGTCTCCAATATGGCAGGAGAGAACTCTGCCACTGAGCCACCATTGCCCGCCTGGATTGGCTTTTAATAAGGAGACTTATTTAGTTACAGATTTAAAATTCTTCAGAGGAAAGGTAGTTGGCTTTCTTCTGGCTTTCTCTGTCACAGAGGAAGGCACATGGTGGACGTCTGCTGGGCCTCCCTCCTGGCTTCTGGGTTCAAACGGCTTTCCCTGGAGTGATTCCTTTCTGCATCTCTAAACATCTGGGTCTCAGCTTTAAGTGCTGAGATGAGGTATGCTGAGCTGTCAACCTCTTTTCTAACCTCTCTCTTTTAAGCCTCTAGCTAATTAAATTAAATGTCACTCATTGTTGAAGACACTCCACCTAGCTGACTACTGATGTAATCAGCCATAGATGAATTTCATATGCTGATGATTTAAGTCCCCAGTAACAGAACAGTGGAGCATCATCACTTTGCCAAGTTCATATCTGAACCTAATTATCCCCCTGTCCTTTCGCTGAAGATTTCCCTATCATATCTTGGTTGGATGAATCTCATCCCATATTAGGTTCTTCAAGATAAGCTCCCAGGTATAGAATTCTCTTGTAAAATTTCATAATGTGATAACTGTTTCAGTAGCTGTGGTAGACAGGATAATGGCCGCAGAGATGTCTATGTCTTTTATCCCCAGAACCTGTGAATGTGTAAGGTTAACATAGCCAGAGGTCAATTAAAGCTGCAGATGGAAATAAAAATTGATAATCACTCTTAAATTGGGGAGATTGTACTGGATTATCTGGGTGGACTCAAGGGTACTTATAGATGGAAGAGAGAGGTAGAAGAGTCAATGTCAGATACATATTTGAAGATGCCATTCTGCTGGATTTGAAGATCTAGCAATAAGCTACAAGCCAAGGAATACAGGCGTTCTCTAAAATTTAGAAAAGACCAAGAAGAGAATTTCCCCTAGAACTTCCTGAAGGGATGTAAACCTGCTGGCTCCTTGATTTTAGCCCAGTGAGACCAATTTCAGACTTTTGATCTCTAGATTTTTAAGATAATAAAACTATGGGTTTAAGCTAGTAAGTTTGTGGTAGTTTGTTATAGCAGTAGCAGGAAACTAATGCAGTAGGTTTGTTGTTTGCAGGACAACATGGCTGGATATAAAATATTGGTTCAAACTTTCCTTAATTGAATTTATTAGAGAAGTTGTTGGTTTACAGAAGTATTATACAGAAACTACACACTTCCTATCACATATGCAGTTTTCTGTATGGGTAACAATATGCATTAGTGTGATACCTGTGTTACAGTTGGTGGAACAATATTATTATAATTGTACTATTATAATCTGTAGTTTATATTAGCTATCATTCTGTTATATGGTTCTATTTTTTTCAATATTTTCATTCTGGTAACATATATACAACCTAAAATTCCTATTTTTATCACTTTCAAATATACAACTTAGTGGTATTAATTATATTCAGGTCTTACCACCATCACCACCTTCCATTACTGAAAATTTTCCATCACCCAAACAGAAATTCCGTACCAGTTAAACCCATTCCCTACCCCTACCCTGGCCCCTGGTATGCATGTATTCTAGTTTCTGACCTTATGAATTTGCATATTCTAGTTATGTCATATGAATGAGAATTTATATTTATTCTTTTGCGTCTGGCTGTTTTATGCAATGTTATGTCTTCAAGGTCGATCATGTTGTAGCATGTATCAGGACTTCATTCCTTTCTATGACTGAATAATGTTTCTTCGTATGGATATACCACATTTTGTTTAGCCATTCATCAGTTGATGAATATTAGAGTTGCTTCCATCCATTTTCTTTCAGCACTGTATTTCAACCTGTTGCCTCCTTGCCTCCATGGTTTTTTATTTTTTAACTTTTTCTTATTGGACAATATATGTACAAAGCAAAGAAAGAAAAAAGCAATGGTTTTCAAAGCACTCTTCAACAAGTAGTTACAGGAAGGATCACAGAGTTTGTTATGGAATACCATACCATCATCTCATATTTTTACTTCTAACTCCTCCAGAATGTACCTCCATGTTTTCTGATGAGGGATTAGCACTTAATCTAATTAGGACTCCCTAGTTTATAATATGTTGCCTTTTTCTTATGGCTTTCAGAGCTCTTTCCTTGTCCTTTGTAGTTGAAAGTTTTTTCAGTACGTGATAGGGTGAATTTGTCTTCAAGTTTAACCTGTGCATCTAATGTCCTTTACTGTCAGTCTGAAGAACTCACTTTTAGGTTAGGTCTAGTGGTAATGAAATCCTTAGCATTTCTCTGGAAATGTCTTTATCTCTTCCTCATTTTTGAAAGAAAGTCTCACTAAATATTAAATTGGCAATTGTTTTCTTTCAGCACTTTAAATATTTCCTACCACTGCCTACTTGCCACCATGGTTTCTGATAAGAAATCAGTACTTAATCATGGTGGAATTCCTTTGTACATAACTTGTTGCTTTTCTCTCACTGTTTTCTGAACTCTCTTTTTGTCCTTGGCCTTAGATAGTTTAATTACTATGTATCTGGTCATGGTTCTCTTTGAATTTATCTGATTTGGAGTTCGTTGGGTTTCCTGAGTGTACATATTCATGCTTTTTTGTTAAATTTGGGAAGTTTTCTGCCATTAATATTTATTTGAATAGTTCTTCTGTCTCTTTCTCTCTCTCTCTTCTCTTTCTGGGATTCCCAATTATGCATAGAGTGTTACACTTGATGGTGTCCCACAGGTCTCTGTGGCTCTGTTTGATATTTTTTAGTCTTTTTTTCTTTTTGCTCTTCAGCCTGCAGCACTTCAATTGTCTTGTGTTTGTAAGCACTGATCCTTTCTTCTCCCACCTTTTGAAATTGTCTAAGAAATTTTTCTTTTCATTAATCTTGTTTTTCAACCCCAATATTGCTGGCTGTGTGGTTCCTGCTGATGATCTCAAAGAAATTCCCGTATTGTTCATTCATTGTTTTCCTCTTAAACTTTAGTTCCTTTTCCATATGTCCTAGAGCATATTAAGAACTTTTTTTGACTTTCTGGTAATTCAAAAATCTAGTCCTCTTCATTGATGGTTTCTGGATTTTTGTCTTGTTTTGGATGACTATAATTTATTTTATCTATCATTAGTCTTGTAATTTTTTGTTGCACTCTGTACATTTTAACATTTTAAAGTGTTAATTCTGGGATTTAGTCTCTGGGCTGTCTTTTTCTTAAATTTATATCCAGTTAGTGTTATAATAGAGATTTTCTTGAATGCCAGGATCTAATAAAAATAAATAAATAAAAACCAAAGCAAAAATTTCCTTTGATTCTCTCTGCAAATTGCCCCTGCTTTGGCTTAGCTCACCTCTCATGAAGATCAGCCTGAACACATGTAAATTTCAGGGTCCTTTCTGTTTTAGCTAAGTTTCTGTGGCACCATGGAGCCTGCGTCTTTTGCTGCGATTTTGTTTGCTAGTGGCCTTAGGAATTCCCCTATTTACTGTTTACAGGAGTTCCAGTGAACACTCCCTCTACTCACTTTGAAATAGATTTTCACCCCGTGTTGTGTGCACTTTTTTGTACTTGATGCACGTTGTCTTTTGCCCCAGGCCACTTCCACTTAATTGTTCCTCACACCTTCCCAGCTGTCTGCAAGCCACTTCTCTGCTCTCAGGAACAGACTTTGGATGGGTGAGACAGAGAGATACCTTCTCAACTCCGTCTCTAAGACTTCCACCAATATATCGGTCCTGAATACATGCACCCCAGAATGTGCACAGAGGCCACTTTACACCTGTGGTGTGGTCAGGGACCCACATTGGAAGCACAAGCTGAATCCACCCTGCTTTGTGGAGGGATTGGGAGAGGGACCAACAAGGGTGCCAAAGTGTCTTTGGCTTTTGAAGGTACATTTCTTGGTTCAAGCATTGCCTGGTTAGTGCAGCCCTTTAACTGTTTTCCATAGTTTTGAGGAAAAGTACTGTCTTTAGGTTTCCTTTCCCACCTTTGTCTGAGAGGGGTTGGAAAAGTAGCAGCCCTCAGAGTTGACCCTTAGTAATCTGAAGTAGCTAATCAAAAGCAGTGATCAGCCAGAAGACTATACTCCCCTGGGGTTTGAAGATCTAGGTCTTTATATCCCACCCTGGCATTAGCAAGCTGTGCCAGGAACTTCTGGTGATGAGGTAAAGAATGAGGGATCTTGGCTGCTGCAGAGAGGGGGAAACTTACCGGTCTTCATCACGGTTTACCAGTTTCTTTCACCTGCTCCTCCCTGGATGCAGCACAATGTTCTACTAGAACCGAGAGTTTCAAAAGAGTTGATTCAGATAGCTCCTGCCAGTTCAATAATTGTTTTGGTGGAAGAACTAATTCCTCAAGTTTTCTATTCTGCCATCTTCCCATAATTCTTTCCTTTCACCATTGTGTTTTTGCTCCCTAGATGTCCTCTTGGTTCTACTTGTATGATTTATATTATTTACAAATGTGAACATATTCTTAATAATGTTTATGTGCATGCCCCACACACTTATCTCTCTGAAAACCTAAGACTAAAGAGACATGTTTGATCCATTATATATACCCAAACACATGTACACACATATATCACAGCTCTGTTTATAATAGTGAAAAATATCTCTTAGTAGTGGATTTTGTCAATAAATTATGACAGAAAAGTATATTGGAGTACCATCTTGCCATTAACTACAATGTATATTTTTATTTAT
Organism: Myrmecophaga tridactyla; assembly: GCA_004026745.1. Classification (NCBI taxonomy): domain Eukaryota; kingdom Metazoa; phylum Chordata; class Mammalia; order Pilosa; family Myrmecophagidae; genus Myrmecophaga; species Myrmecophaga tridactyla. The sequence goes on along the minus strand of PVIY010001423.1, from coordinate 39,787 downwards.
TGACATGAAAAAATTCACACAATATGTTAAGTAGGAAGAACAGTTTATAAGTCATCTCACAATGTGTGTTTCTATTTTACTAAAAGAAAATTTTAAGGCTATATTCCAAAAATGTTAGGAATAGTTTCTACCAAAGGTAAGATTACCTGTAGTTTTCATTTTCTTTCATATAGTTCTTTGTCAACTATTTTTTCATTAGTGACTATTATTTTTCTTCTAAGAAGCAAATAGTTATATTTTAAAAGGGGCTTAAAATGTTGAATAGGTATTTATATATGTGTATTCTGCTTGAGGAGAGCCGTGCTTGTTTTATAGCAATTAATTTTTCTGGATTTAGTTGTGCAGGAAAGAAGAGCCGAAGTTTTAAAGCAAAGCATGGTACCCTTAGATACTTTATAGGAAAATTAGTTTGCTTTATATACTTGAAATTCTAAAGGTGTTAGTGGTAGAATGAAACTTAATAATTTTTAATGAGCAAGAAAATAAATTAGAACTCAAAGAGATAAAGACTTTCTGAAAGTCATCCAGCAGCTCAAATGACTGTCAGATCACAACTTGGTCTTGGATGCTTCCCTTTGGATGCATGCCAACCTTCTATTTTTGTTAGCTACTAAATGATGGTCAAGACTATGAAAAATGATTATGGAGTTATGTTTAAGTTATGTTATGACTGTTCACTCTAGCTCTATAAGTTCCATTACAAAAATATTACTATATAATATTGATTGAATGTAATGTTACCTGCTCCAATTGCTTTATTTAGTTATGCTAGGAAAGTCATAGAATTTAGATTGAAAAGATGATCTTGAAACATTAAAAATTTTTTAATTATGAAAATACTTTTACTGTGAAATGATTTCCAGCTTTAAACTGGCATTTTCTTTTAGCTGGAAGGAAAAAGGTGTAGACTTCCATTCAGGAGATGTATGTTTATCTGCTCCCTCACTCTCTGTATTCTATAGTGGTCTTTATAACATCTGATGAACACTTATTATACATTCAGGTTTGCTAACAGCCAATACCATTGAAACGTTCCCCCCAGACATCTATTTCCACTTTGTAGAGGCTGATTTTTTTTTTTACATATATTTTTTTATTATTAATTAAAAAAAATTACAAGAAACACAAACATTTCCAGCACATACACTCAGCAATTCACAATATCATCACATAGTTGCATATTCATCATCATGATCATTTCCCAGAACATTAGCATCAATTCAGAAAAAGAAATAAAAAGACAACAGAAAAATAAAACAAACAGAAAAAAAAATTTTACAGGCCATACCCCTTACTGATCCCTTTCATTGATCACTAGCATTTCAAACTAAATCTATTTTAACATGTTCCCCCTATTATTTATTTTTATTCCATATGTTCTCTCATCTGTTGACAGGGTAGATAAAAGGAGCATCAGACACAAGGTTTTCACAATCACACAGTCACATTGTGAAAGCTATATCATTATACAATCATCATCAAGAAACATGGCTACTGGAACACAGCTCTACATTTTCAGGCAGTTCCCTCCAGCCTCTCCATTAGTTCTTGGATAACAAGGTGATATCTACTTAATGCATAAGAATAACCTCCAGGATAACCTCTTGACTCTGTTTAGAATCTCTCAGCCATTGACACTTAGTCTCATTTCACTCTTCCCCCTTTTGGTGGAGAAGGTTTTCTCAATCCCTTGATGCTGGGTCTCAGCTCATTCTAGAATTTTTCTCAATCTCTTGATGCTGAATCTCAGCTCATTCTGGAATTTCTGTCCCACGCTGCCAGGAAGATCCACACCCCTGGTAGTCATGTCCCACGTAGACAGGGGGAGGGGTGGTGAGTCTGCTTGCTGTGTTGGCTGGAGAGAGAGGCCACATCTGAGCAACAAAAGAGGTTCTCTTGGGGGTGACTCTTAGGTTTAATTTTAAGTAGGCTTGACCTATCCCCTGTGGGGTTAAGTTTCATATAAACAAACCCCAAGACTGGGGGCTCAGCCTATAGCTTTGGTTGTCCACACTGCTTGTGAGAATATCAAGAATTCAACTTGGGGAAGGAGGCTGATTTTGTAGAATGATTAGTATAAAGGTTGAGACAGCAGTCTCTGGAGTCAGCCTGCTGGGTCTTTATCTTTCTGATCCACCATATACTCACTGTGTGTCACTTAATCTCTCTGTGCTTCAGGAGACTTGCAGAACATTCACCCTATAAGCCAAAGATCTCTTGAGGTCCATTCCCCCCACAAGAGCAGAATCTGTGGCTACTGTGGGCTAGAGCTACCACAGCAGTAATGGCTCCAGTATCATTCAAACTTGAGGACAACTCTGGGCCACTGGAGCCTACCAGTTGGTTGGGACTTTGGAGTCACCCAGTCAGACTGTGCAAGCTTTGACTGGATACATCAATATAGCATTACACATACGTCAATATATAGCATCTCTCTCTCACACACACACACACACATATACATGTTAGGGGTCCTGGGTGGAAGCTTTCAGAGAGCAACATAACCATTTCATATTTTGCAATTCTAATACACTAAATGGGCCCCCTTGTGTTCTGAGTCATTGTGTATTTTTAATTGCCTAACTTCATGTGCAGGAACAGCTCTAGGAAGAACCAGCCTTTATATAAAACCAGAAAGAAAAAAGGAGCTTATCTGCTTCTGATTTCTTACATATGTATCTCAGTGGTGTGTATGTTTTTTAAAATCTCATGAATGTGGGAAGTTATATATTGCCTCTGATATTGTTGGAACCAATATTAGAAAATAATAGGAAGCAGAAGGTGTACAATGAATGAAAATACTTACAGGTAATAATGTCATAGAATGAGCAAATATACAGTCTCTTTATGTTTCTGTGATGTTAAAGGAACATAGGAAGATCCTATACTCTTACATAATTAAACTTTTTTGGGGGGACAAACTGCTCATTTGAATGCCCAGAGAAAATATGGGATAACAGTAGGCTAAGAGTGAACATTGTATATGAATAGTGATTATTAGGGAAATGTTTCACATATCGCCTTCTGAAATTACTATTTCTTATACCATAAAATAAGCTGACTAAAATAATAATAACAGTAACAGCTGTTAGCTTTAATTACTTTAATATCTACTTTCATACTTTAATTGTTCTAAATATTTGACCTACGTTATAAATTTAACCCCAACACCAGCTTTGCAAAGTAGGCACCAATATTATCCCCATTTTAGAGATGTAACATCACAGAAACATAAAGAGACTGTTTTTAGCTTTAATCATTGTCCGTAATATATCTTCAACACTGAATGTAACTGAGTGAAGACCACATTTGTGGCATTTAGAACTGTCTTCTAGACCTTAAATTTTTGTCTTCAGAGCCAATTCATATCTTGTCCTTTAAAGAGCTCTCTAATCTTTACTTTGTTTCAGAGTCAGAAAGTTATTGAAACATACTGCTGTAAGCATCAGTGCTTCTTAAGTGAGTGGATTGGACTATATCTACTTTTGGCCATACTTTCTACCTCTGATTTTGTAAATCTGAGCACCTAGCATCCAATTTAGAAATGTTTGTTAGTGTTTGTATTGTACTCTCTTAGAGATGCTATTGAACTTTTTAACACATTTTTCTTATAACCTTCCCCCCAAGGTATTCCCATCTGTCAGCAGCACTTAATTTGGAATAACATGGAACTTGAAGATGATTATTGCTTGAATGATTACAAGTGAGTGTAATTGCATATTAGCTGTTTTATAGACTCTGATTATTGTAAATCACAACTCCAAATACCCACTATTTTTCCTTCTGAGTGTTTGGATGATGTTTCTTCTTACTCTGAATAACTCTCTGGTCCTTTCAGTATAAATCCTCAACTTTAACATTCGTTGGCTGGGCACCCAGATAACCTATTTTTGTCATCTTATACTTCGTTTCACCCTTCATGTATCACACGAAGCTATTTGTCTTCTGCCTTGTAAACTCTTCTATTCTTATCTTCTTGCCTTATTTGCTCTATCTTCTTTCTTTATATTATTCTAAATTCCTTTTCTTTCCATTTTCACAAAGAGTTTTAGATCAGATGGAATTAATCTCCACCAAGACTTTCATTTTTCATTAAACATTCCTTCTGTTACTACATATACTAATGAATGCAAACATCATCTTTTCTGATCATTTATCTTTCTCCCTTCTCTCACATAACGTATCATTCTTTTCTTAATAAAAGAGCAAAGTGGTAAGAGGCAATGTGGAGTGGATGGAAGAGTACTAGGAGTCAAGAGACCTTGTAGACTTGGCTCTGCCATTTTCTAACATGTTGAGTCTTGTGCAAGCCTCTTTTCTTCTTTGGACCTCTCTTTCCTTAATATGTAAAATGAAGAGATTAAACCACGTGATTACAAACATCCTTTCCAGCACTTTGATTCTGGGATTTTAAGTCACATTTAAGTCTTATGAGAGTTTTTTCACATTTTCATTATTTGTACGGGTAAATTAGTTAACATTTTTTATTTATTCACAACATCGCTGCATCTTCTTTTATATTTTAGAGGGTGGGGACTTTGCCTGAGAAGCCAGCAGATTATTATGTATATTTAACTCTGAATGCATTTTGATGATTATGGTTTATTTTTGTATTAACTACTTACAGCATTTCAGAAGGTTGTACCTTGAAGCTGGTATTGACTATGCGTGGTGGACCTATAAATACTAGAAGAGGTAGGCATATATTGTAATGATGCATATTAAAGCAATATGACAATGATATTCAAGCAAACTAGCATTATGTAGCCTCAGGTTTTAGTCACATTCTTTCTCTGCTAGATCTTAGAACAATCACATTTATTTTCTCTAGGCATTTTGTTCTTTAAAGCCTAAATGCATAGGCAGGAGCTCTAAAATATATTCCAGAAAAATTCGTGATTCCTGACTCAGTCCAAGGAGATTTAAAAATAAGCCTCACCAATAGAAGGAAGGGAAATGGGATCATAGAGTATAAATATGATGTTGTTATCATTGTGTTCAGGTTGTGTTCATATCAATCTTGTTGCTTTTTTAATCCATTGAGTGTTCATCTCCTGGGATAGTGATTGTTATGCCAAATCCCAGAGATGTCTGTCTTCCTGACTTATGATAGATATTATCCTGGCCCTTTTGTATCCTTTCTCGGATTGTGGGTAGCCTCTATATAAATTGAGCATCTGAAGTGTGATAAATATGGGAAACTAAGCCCCTACTTTTAGGATGCTGACTAACTATATAAATATGTAAAGAAATGATGTGATTTCAAGTAGTCTTAGGGCTATGGAGAAAACAGGGTGATGTGATAGCATCTATGCAAGTTGGGAGTAAGATTGTGGAAGGGTCCTTGGAGCAGATGACATTTGAGCAGCGACCTGGTTGACAAGAAGGCTCTAACTGTGTGAAGAGCTGGGTTACTCACATATAACATGAATCCAAACCAAACACAAGAGGCCTTGCACTGCTCAGAGTCATGATCTGCGGGCCTCATTTTGGGGACAGTTTCCAGATTTGTTTAATCCTTCCCTAACCCAGAACACTTAAATTTAAGTATTGATTTCATTACTGACTTATTCCCAGCAAGTCAAATTATGCCTCTATGCTTCATTATTTTGGTTAGAAAATATGGTTATTACTATTGTTTTCCTAGCTGCCTCAAGAGGATCTTGTGAGATATGCAACTTGGCTGTTGAACTGTTTTGTCTAAGTTGCAGAAATCAAAAGTGATAAATGTTAAGGCTGATTAACTGACATTCCTGATATTAGGGACCTTCTGTTAATTTGTCTTTTATGAGATTGTCCTTGATGGCATAAGGTAATGTTATAGAAATGACTCTGAGAGTAGTGTAAGAACCTTTAGAATGAATTATTTAGTCTTAATTAATTGACATGTTAATTCCATTGTGTTATAATTTTGTTATTTGTTTATAATACTTTCCTGAAGCCAGAGTATTTACTCAGAATATCTGATTTTCAGACAGTGGCTAAAATTCTTTTATACATTTATGAGAAGGAGTCCAAATGCTTAAACATATAGATGGTGGTGACTCCTGTTGTTGCTGCTTTTTTTTAACTTCTACTTTTTTTTTTTTTAATAAAAATTGAAATCATCCCTATCTTCTGGTAGTTTAAGATTTCCTAGCCATAATTTTTTTTCTTTTCTTTTTTTAAATACCAAAAAAAAAAAAACACCAAATAAACGCAAACATTCCTATTTTGATCATTACATTCTACATATATAATCAGTAATTCACAATATCATCACATAGTTGCATAGTCATCATGATCATTTCTTGGAACATTTGCTTCTATTTAGAAAAAGAAATAAAACGAAAACAGAAAAAGAAAAAAATTATACATAGCATACCCCTTACCCCTCCCTTTCATTAATCACTAGCATTTCAAACTAAATTTAACATTTGTTTCCCCTATTATTTATTTTTATTCCATATGTTCTACTCGTCTATTGACAAGGTAGATGAAAGGAGCATCAGACACAAGGTTTTCACAGTCACACAGTCACATTGTGACAGCTATATCATTATACAATCATCATCAAGGAACATGGCTACTGGAACACACCTCTACATTTTCAGGCAGTTCCCTCCAGCCTCTCCATTACATCTTGACTAACAAGGTGATATCTACTTAATGCGTAAGAATAACCTCCAGGATAACCTCTCAACTCTGTTTGGAATCTCTCAGCCATTGACACTTTGTCTCATTTCACTCTTCCCCCTTTTGGTGGAGAAGGTTTTCTCAATCCCTTGATGCTGAGTCTCAGCTCATTCTCCTAGCCATAATTTTTGTCCCTACAACTTTTTATTCCTTGTTTTGCAAATTGAAAAATCATTAGTTAGTACTTGTTTAGATGGATGAATTTTCTTTTATTATTTATTTTGCTTTTATTGAATCAGCTTTTTAAAAACTATGAGCTTGCTTTTGTTCATCTTTGACAGCTGCAAAAAATTGTGTTTAGATTTAGTGTTATATTTGAGAAACCGTATCTTTAGCATTTATTCATTATTTGAAAATTATGGTTTAGAAATCAGTTTTATGATGTGAGTTTCAGTGATCAATATTTAGCTTTTAAATTTGTTCTTGAAATAACCATTATCAGAAACCTTAGAAAAGGCTTTCCTTTCTAAAACTAAATTTTACCCTAAACTATATATTCAGTGTTTTGTGTGCTCTCTTGTATAAGAAAGGCTTTGCCAAAGCCTTTTCTTTTGGCAGTGGCAGCATCCAAAAACTTGGTTATCACAGTTTTTATTTCTCATTAATTTAATGTGGAAAGTGTAGCATTAACTTGAAAATAACAAGAACTTGTTTGAAAATTCTTTTGGGCTATATTTCTAAGGATTTTGTTTTCTCTCTCAAGAGTTTATTAGTAGTAGTAGTGTTGAATTTAGGATATGGGAATTATGTACCTCATTACTTTCAGAGCTTAATATTTTCCCATTGCTACAACTTTTTTTATTTTAAAAAAAGGATATTGATTAGTAAATAAGTTACTTAAATGAATGTTATACAGCTTGAGAAATTGTTGCTGCTTTTAAAAAACAAGGAGAGGAACATGAGAATGTCTTTGGGAGAAAGCTCATTTTTGCTATAAATGTTATTTAGACTCCCAAGTCTGAGATTCAGGAGACTTGCAGAACATTCACCCTATAAGCCAAAGATCTCTTGAGGTCCATTCCCCCCAGAAGAGCAGAATCTGTGGCTACTGTGGGCTAGAGCTACCACAGCAGCAATGGCTTCAGTATCATTCAAACCCGAGGACAACTCTGGGCCACTGGAACCTACCGGTTGGATGGGACTTTGGAGTCACCTAGTCAGTCTGTGGACCTTCTGCAAGCTATGAGTGGATACTTCAATATATAGCATCACACAAACACACACACACACACACACCCGCCCACACAGACACACACACGCGCACGCGTGTGTTAGGGGTCCTGGGTGGGAGCTTTCAGAAAGCAGCATAACCATTTCATATTTTACAGTTCTAATACATTAAGTGGGCCCCCTTGTGTTCTGAGTTATTGTGTACTTTTAATTGCCTAACTTCGTGTGAAGGAACAGCTCTAGGAAAAACCAGTCTTTATATAAAACCAGAAAGAAAAAAGGGGCTTATTTGCTTCTAATTTCTTACATATGTCTCACAGTGGTGTGTATGTGTTTTAAAGTCTGATGTATGTGGGAAGCTATATACTGCCTCTGATATTGTTGGAACCAATATTAGAAAGTAAAAGGAAGCAGAACGCGTACAATGAATGAAAATACTTATAGATAATAATGTCATAGAATCAGCAGATACACAGATTCTAGTGGAACAGGAAAGAACTCATGTTTGGATAAGCCCTATTTTTGGAAATAAAACATAATAATGCTTTCTGTTACTTTCATATTAATACAAAATAGGAGAAGGTATATTAACTATGAAAAGATCAGAAACTTATTTGAAGAATATTATTGCATTATTGTATTCAGCATATTATGTCCTTTCACTATACCATGATACATAAAAGATGATATAAATTGAAAGCTTGCTCATCAGTTTTTCTATTTGTAGTTCCTGTGGAAGATCCGCTTAGGGAGATGGCTGAATACATTGATTCCAATAGAGACGAGGTCTGGGAAAAGACCTCCTGCAACAAGCAAGTTACGTTTCTGGTATACCGAGAAGGAGATCAATTGAATTTTTTTCGAGTAGTAGATAGGGGAGATGGCACTTTAACACCGTTATCTGAATCTTTAAGGTAAATAAATTTTCATTCGCATGTGTCATCAGAAAAAGGACATTATGTTATAATCTATACTTTATGTTTACCTAACTAAATTTCATATTTCCCTCCCACTTTCCCCAAAATATATAATTTTTTTTTTTTTTTTTGCATGGGCAGGCACTGGGAATCAAACCTGGGTCTCCGACATGGCAAGTGAGAAATCTGCCACTAAGCCATCATTGCACCGCTCCCAAAGTATATAGTTTTGGCTTTGTCCATCTTATGATTGATACTGAAATTTGTTTATGGAGAAGGATTTTTTCTACCTATCTAGGTTATAAAAAGATTTGTTTTTATTGCTTTTTTTTAAATTCTAAAATGCCTATTAGATTATAGACTCTTGTAATAATAGTGTGTTAACAATACAATTTTGGCATAACATTGAAAGAGTTGAACCTAAAGTTGGAATATGTTCTTCAAAATTCACTTGCTGCTCAAAGGTGGACACATTTCTTTACTCCTATGGCCTTGCTTTCCTAAGTTATAAAAATGGGGCAGGGGGGTGATTGTATCATTTCTAAAGTCAAGGAAAAAATTCTAAAGATGTATTGTTAATGTGCCAGAAATGCAGTGTACCAGAAAGGGAATGGCTTTTATAAAGGCAATTTATTAAGTCACAAGGTTACAGTTCTAAGGTCATAAAAATGTCCAAACTAAGGCATCCAGGTAAAGATACCTTGACTCAAGAAAGGGCCATTGAAGTTCGGGGTTTTTCTGTCAACTGGAAGGCACTTGGCAACCTCTGCTAGTTTTCTGTCCCAGTGGCTTCTTGTTTCAAAAGCCTTCCTTGGGGGCATTTTTGTTCTGCATCTCCAAATGTCTCTTGTCTGTGTCAGCTCTGAAACTTTTTCTAAAATGCTTCCCTCTTATAGGACTCCAGTAGATGGATTAAGACCCACCTTGTATGGGTGGAGACACATCTCTGTGGAAACACCCTAATCAAAAGGTCCCAACCACAATTGGGTGGGTCACATCTCCATGTAAAAAACTTAATAAAAAATCCCACCCAGCAATATTGAATCAAGATTAAAAAAGCATAGCTTTTCTGGGGTATAGAACAGTTTCAGACTAGCACATTATATAAATAGGCAATAAAAATAATCAGGAATCATATAAGGTAATATGTTTCTCTGCACTTTGACTTAATATATTTCTCTCCCTTACTGTGATGTGCTTTCACTTAAAGCCAATAAACATTTACTAAACCATTATAGTACTGGGGTTATAAAGATGATTGTCCCTACCTTAATAGAGCTTGTGATCTCTATAAGTAGTAGCTATGATATAATGTTGGCAATTGCTATAAAAAGATGCCCACCATCTCTGGGGAAACACATGAGAGGGACTTCATTTTGCCTGAGAGGCGGGGAATTAGGGCCAACTACTGAGCGGCAGTGACCTTAAAGAAGGAGAAGAAATTTTCTAAGCAGATGAGGGGAGGAAAGACATTACAGGTCACTAAATCTAATCCCCTAAGAAGTAAGCCATTCATAGAAACAAACAGCTTGTACTCTAGAGAACAGTTTCTGAGGGTCAGGAGTCTAGGGTCTCAGAAGGCTGGCTGCATTCTTTTTTTTGCATGGACAGGCATCAGGAATCGAACCCAGGTCTCCAGCATGGCAGGCGAGACAGAGTTCTTATCTGGAGGCTCATCAGGGAAGAATCTTCCTTCAAGGTGGGATTCATTTCCATGCTACTTTATCATGGAGGGCCCCAGCTTTTTGCTTGCTGTTGGTTAGAGATTGCCCTTACTTTAGCTCCTTGCCATGAGTGCTTCTCCAGCATGTCTGCTTACTTCATGAAGCCTGCAAAAGAGAGTAGAGAGTCTACTTCAACAGATCCAGTCCGTCTTCTTAAGGCCTTCACCTAATTAAGTCAGGCCCCTCTAGGTTAATCTCCCATTTAATTAACACAGAATGAACTGATTTGCAACCTTAACAATTTCTGCAAAATCCCTTTACCTTTATACTGAACTTCTTGGCTGGAAACAGGTCACAGGTCCTGCCTGCACTCAAGGGGAGGAGATTATTTAGGGCCAGGAATCTTTGGGCCCCATTTTAGAACGGTGCTTATCACAGATTGTTAGGTGGAAAAGAGACCATACCCATTTTTTTTTTTTTTTTTTTTTTGTGGCCCCAGGGAATAGAACTGTGACCACTGGGTATTGCTAGTTGGAAATAACCCGTCCAGGTTTGGTTAACACTGCAAAAATGGGTTAAACGTATGGGCTAGAAGTAGAGAAGAGGGATCAGTGAGATCTACAACCTTAGTCTACTTTCTCTCACTTAAGCCATTATGAGTCTTAGTGTTTATTCACATCAGTCTCTCCATGTGCTTGCTCACTGTTTGGCTTTTTTTCCTAAGAACAAATTTGCTTAACATTGTCTTTTGGCTCTCATTTCCTAAAGGATAAATTCTGAGTTTCTTGGCTTAACGTGCAATGACTTTTAAAAAATCGTTACTGGTTTTCCAAGTCTTTTCACTGTGCCATATTTTTGCACATCTTTTTCTCTTTGCTTGAAATGTTATTTCCTCTTTTTACCCCGGTTTTTCCTCAGTTAGCTTGTATTTGTGTTTAAGACATAGCCAAAATGTCACCATGAATTTCAATTAAAATTGTACTGTTCCTCTTAAGATAATTTTAAAAAAATTTTTTTCTCTTCCTTTCCATAAACCCACCAAAATTGGCCCCAGTAGTCAAAGATAAGGAAAAGGGCTGGGTGGATGACAAAGGGAAGTAGAAAACTTCATTTGGTCATCATTTGAAGAATACTCTTCTCACTTATATTCCAGAACAGGGGCCAGCAGACTTTTTCCTACAAAATAGTGAATATTTTAGATTTTGTGGGCCTTGATACAAAATCAAGGATATTATATAGGTATGCATATGAGAAGAGAAAAAATGAATTTCCTTAAAACCTTATTGCCAAAACTGCAAACATATGAATGCCAAATGAGTGTTTTTTTGTTTTTTTTGGTAATACAGGTCTGCTTATGAGAAGAATGAAGTTACTGTGATAGGGGGTGGTGGTGGGGATAATATTTCCCTTCTTTAAGGTTTAAACTTAGTGTTTCCTTTCATCAAAATTATTTGCAAATGTTCATCTAATGATATATAGTGAGATTTTACATATTTTATTTTTGAAAATGTCTCTTCACCTCAATAGGTACTGCCAAATACTATCAGTCCTTGAGCACATGATTTTTAAAAATTTTTTATTGCAATTATATATATATACACACATACACATACACATAAAATGTGTCATTTTAACCATTTTTAAGTGTAAAATTCAGTGGCATCAAGTACATTTACAGTGTTTAACCATCACCACCATGTGAACATGAGATTTTTTTTTTTTAAGGCATACTTCCTTTTTATTCAAATTTAAGCACATGTAGTACATTCAGACCTATGCAAGGCAATTGGGGATTTTTTTTTTTTTTTAACTTTTTTTGTTTAGTATAACAAAGCAAAGAAATAAGAAAGCTATAGCTTTCAAAGCACTCTTCAAAAAGTGGTTACAGTATAGATCCCACAGTTTGTCATGGGCTATCATACAGTCCTCTCATATTTTCCCTTCTAGCTCTCCAGAATATAGGAGGCTAGAGAGGGCTTAAGTGCTTTTTTATCATCACGATCAACTTTTTTTTCCTTCTTTTTTTGTGAACAATAACATATATACAAAAGAAGCTATAAATTTCAAAGCACAGCACCACAATTAGTTGTAGAATATATTTCACACTTCAACATGGATTACAATTTCACAATTTTAGGTTTTTACTTCTAGCTGCTCTAAAATACTGGAGACTAAAAGAGGTATCAATTTAATGATTCAGCCTTCATATTCATTTGTTAGGTCCTGTCTTCTATGTATAATTCCACCATCACCTTTGATCTTTCCATACCTCTCTTTGTGATTGTTTGGGCTATGGTAGTTCTAAATTTTTGCTATTGGAAGGGTCTGTCACTAATATGGGGTAGGGACGTGAAACTATGTGATGTTCTGGGAGAGGTGGGACTAGGTTTCAGGACTTACCTGGACCAGGACCAGGATTTATCTGGAGGTTGTAGGTTTCTGGCAAGTTATTCTTGTGCCTGGAACCCTTGTGGAATCTTATAGAATCTTATAGATTGCCCTAGGTGTTCTTTAGGATTGGCTGGAATGGTCATGGTTGGAGGTTGGCAGGTTATGACAAGTAGGAAGTCTACCTGAAGGTTGTGTAGGAGCAACCTCCAGAGTAGCCTCTCTCGACCCTATTTGAACTCTCTCTGCCACTGATACTTTACTAATTACGCTTCTTTCCCCCCTTTTGGTCAGGATGTAATTGTTGATCCCATGATGCCAGGTCTGGATTCGTCCCTGGAATCCTCTCCCACGTTGCCAGGGAGACTTTCACCCCTGGATGTTGTGAACATGAGATTTTAATTGAACATATTCATTGCTTGGAAGTCATTTATAGAATTCTATTAGAATGTTCTCTTGCTGTTTGCCTCGTAGCTGTACCAGATTTTCTAATGCTAGATCTTAGTGTTTATCCCCATTTAATTTTTTTTTCTTCTGAGAAATACATGTTTTGAAATAAAATTTCCTTTCATTATGTTTAAGCAATCAATTTATTTTGTCATTAGAAGTATCTGTAGTTTCTGTTGGCACTGAGTATTTTTAATCACTAAGTAGGTATCAGACACATTTCAGCAAAAGTTATTATTTTCTTTGCAGTGGTGGTTCTGTGTATAATCTGTATACGGATGAGGATGAAGAAATTGAACCTTCTCCTTCTGGGCAGCAGATCATTGAAAATTCGATAACAATGAATAAGATGAAACTGTTGAAGGCTAAGATGGAGAACATGAATCTCAGCAAAAAGGTAATATTGTTGGCATTTGGTTAGACCTTTTTTTCTAGTCACCCCAACAGGGCTCACAGCAAGGAGGTCTGTTGGTAATTGTGAAAACAAGTTTATTTATAAAATATTACTCATTTCAAGCTTTTAGCCCAATTATTTATTGAGATATTAAAAGGGATAAATAGATGTTTAGACCAGTAACATATCAAAAGTGACTACTCTTAATTCCTAATTTTTAAAAATGTCATAGCTTTAGAGTTAAGAAAGATGATACAATGTAGCCTAACCTAATCTTGCAGTTATTACTATTTAAGATGCCCTGTTAATATGTATTTACTATAGCTATCTCCTGTTCCCTGTCATGGATTGGTAAGGAGTTGATATGTTCAGCTTTAGTAGATATTGTCAGTTTTCCACAGTGATTGGACCAGTTTACATTCTTGCCAGCAAAGAATGGGAGTTGGAGATTGCCGAAGTTCTTGCCAGTATATGGTGTGAATCATCTTTTTCAGTTTTGCCCTAAGACTAGTGAAGTTGGAGAATGTTCATAGCATTGTTGGCTATGTAGATTTTTTTTTTTTTTTTTTTTTTTTTTTTGGTTAAAATACTTGTTTGAGTCTTTTACTGTTGAGTTTTTTTTCTCTGTTGGGTTGTAAGTCTTGCTTATTGGTATTTTTGGATTTTTGAAATATATTCTTGCTTTAAGTCTTTTGTCATAAAGGATCTCCTGCTTTATGACTTTTCACTTTCTCAGTGGTTCCCTCCTACCCTTTTCTTAATTCAAACATAATGCAAACATATAATATGGTATCCATTCATAGAGCTATGAGGTTCCCTCATAACCCTTCCCTGTCAAAACCCCCCTTTCCCCGCTCCCAGATTTAACTACTATTCTGATACCTGTCACCATGAAGTTTTGCTTGTTCTTGAATGTTGTATAAATGGAATCATAGAGAATGTTTACTTGTGGCAATCTTATGTTGTTGTTCAACATAATATTTTGTGGACTTATCTGTAGTGCACAGAAGTATCAGTTCATCCTCTTTTTATTCCTTTGTACTATTTTTTTTTTTTTTTTTTTTTTTTTTTTTTTTTTTTTTTTTTTTTTTTTTTTTTTTTTTTTTTTTTTTTTTTTTTTTTTTTTTTTTTTTTACATGGGCAGGCACTGGGAACCAAATCCGGGTCTCTGACATGGCAAGCGAGAATTCTGCCACTAATGCACCATCACACAATCCTGTACTATTCCATCTTATTGCTAAACTTCATTTTGTTTCTCTCTTGATAGTTATTTGGATTGTTTCCAGTTTTGGCTTTTATCAATACAGTTGCTTTGAACATTTTTACACATGTCTTTGTTGGATCTAGGCACTTCTTTCTAGGAACAGACTCACAAAGTCAAAGGGTAAGAATATGTTTACCTTCAGTAGTTATGTCAAACAATTTTGCAGAGTATTTGAGCCAGTTTACACTCCATTAGCAACATGAGGTTTCAGTTTGTGCCACACCTTTGTCAACACTTGATGTTATCAGCCTTTTCAATTTTAGCCATTCTAGTGGGTGTGTAGTGATACTTCATCATGATTTTTTTTTTCTTGATTCTTTATTGGAAGTACATTTATTTTAGGTTTTTAAAAAAACTTTTAAATAGTGGTCAGTTAGAGGGAGGGGTAAGGGATATGGCATGTATGAGTTTTTTCTTTTTTCTTTTTTATTTCTTTTGCTGGAGAGGTGCAGATGTTCAAGAAAAACATCAAGGTGATGGATACACAACTATGTGATTATATTGTGAGCCACTGATTGTACACCATGTATACAATGTTTGTATGTCAAGACTGTATGTGTTTGTTTACATTAAAAATATTTTAAAAACCTTTTGAAATTTATTTCACACAGCAAATTTTAAATCATATAAAGAAGTACATTTGAATCTAGTGAGTAAAAACTTTGTTCCTGGCAAGCATTTAAATAAAAATACAGTAGTAAATAAAGTCTTTTTAATATTATATTAGGGAAAAATACATGTATAGTTAACTCTGGTGTTTACTGCTCTTATCTAGAGCGTAATGAAAGTCCTAAAATTTGTGTAATACCTTTTGTCATGGTCAGGTTCAAGTGTGAACTTGGCCAAGTGGTGGTACCTGTTTGGTTGGGCAAGTGCTGGCCTGTCTACTGCAATGAGGACATTTCATAGGATTAAATCATGAGCACCAGCTGCATCCACAGCTGATTCCATTTGTAATCAGCCAAGGGGCGTGTCTTCTGATGCTCAGTCTAGTCACTGGAAGCCTTTAAAGGAGGATTCAGAAGAGACACGCTCTCTTCCTTCTTCCTTTGGCTGGCGAGCCTCTCCAGTGGAGTTTGTCCAGACCCTTCATCAGAATCATTGGCTTCACAGCCTGCCCTGTGGATTTTGGACTCTGTGTTCCCATGGTCATGTGAGACACTTTTATAATTTTATATTTGTGAGTGTTCCCTGTTGATTCTGTTTCTCTAGAGAACCCTAACTAATACAGCTTTCATCATTCTTAAAGTCCATTACTGAATAATGTTGGTTATAAAAAATTATTCTTCCGATTCAACTTCTTACATTTACCATTGTCTAAGAAAATAATACTAGCTATGAATAAATAACAATGATCTAAAGAATTATCACATTTCTAATCTCTCTTTTGTAGAGCCTAATTATTCAGCAAGGCCTCAAGGCCTGTGTGAATTTAAATAGTCCATTATTAACTACAGCAAACCAATCTAGAATTATATTCAGAATTTACAGAGGTATGCTTAGAAGTATACCTATTACAGGTTTAGTACAGTTTTTTTTACAACAAAAACGCCAAATTTAACTTCAAATATTCTTCAGAAGCTCTTTAAAGCTCACATTACTGTAGTTTATAGATAATTATAATAGTCAGGTTTTTAATTGTTTTGATATCTGGAAGGTAAAGATAGCCATATAATTCTTAAGTTTTAAAAATTAATGCAACTAAGAATATAGGTGACTTTATGGAATAGATGAGCATTTTTTTTTAATCAAATTTGTTTACAAAAGTTTTGTCATTGGTTAGGGACAGTTGGTCAGGCAAATTAGCTTTAAACATGATATGATGCATGAAATTGGTGAAATGTTGTTAGGTAACATAAAAGCCCAACATGAACACCTTCTTCAGGATTAGAACGTATCATGTGTCTTTTAAGGAGGTGTGATGATTCTCTGTTTAAGGAGGTGTGA
>PVIY010001423.1:0-22821 GCA_004026745.1 Myrmecophaga tridactyla | reverse complement strand
TCTCTGTTTAAGGAGGTGTGATGATTCTCTGTTTAAGGAGGTGTGATGATTCTCTGTTTAAGGAGGTGTGATGATTCTCTGTTTACAGAAAGTTACGTTTAGATACTTGTGCCTAAGAGTGTTATCCATAAAACTCACAATAGAATGCTGAGCAATAATCTGCAGTTCTAAATACTTAGGTAAACAAACTATAAAATTTGGTTTACAGTTTTGTGTTCAACAGAAACCAAGATTTTAAAATTTACAGTACAGCTTTCTGTCTATCTGAACTGATTATTATTATTATTATTAATTTTTGCTTAATCTGAAGTAGGATCAAGATCTGTTTTTTCTTACATGGAGAACAAGTGACCCAGCACTATCTGAAAAAAAAAAAAAAAAACTTCCCACAGTCCTAAATGTACCTAATAAGAACAGAACTTAAGGATACATGAAGCAGAAACTTCAAAGAAAAACAGACAAATCCATACTTCCATTTGAAGATTTCAACACCCCCAACTCTAAAAATTTCTGACAAGAATAGTCAGAAAACCAGAAAGGATATAAAAGACCTGCACAACACTACTTTACCCAAGTGGCATTTATAAAATGCTCCACCTGACAACAGAAATATACATTCTTTTCAAGTGCACACAGAATATTTATTAAGATTGACTATATTATGGGCCATTAAACAAGTCCTAATAAAGTTTTAAAGATTCAAATCATATAAAACATGCTCTCTGATCACAATGGAATCAAATTAGAAATAAATAACAGAGGAGGTAGGGCAAGATGGCAGCATAGTGAGATGTGGAATTTAGTTTGTCCTCCAGAGCAGTTAGGAAATAGCCAGGTAGGGTACAGAACAGCTAGTAGGGGAACACCAGTGACTGGGGGAACACCAGTGACTGGGAAAACACCATAAACTAGCCTGGACCAGGTGGAACAGCTGAGATCCCACTCAGAACTGTAAATACCCCAAGCCCTGGAGGCTGGTGCCCCTCCCCCATGGGCACAGTAGGCTGGTTCCTCAAGGGGAAAGGAAGCAGAGTTTACTAGGAGCAAGGGCTTACCTCAACCAAGCTCCAATTGTGGAATTAATTAACAAATTTTGACTACTGAAAACAGGCCCCAGCACAGATAAAACTGGAATAAGCACTAAAGGAACTAGGAGTTTTTGACCCAGCAGAAAGGGGGCAGGGATGATGGAAAGCAAACAAAAACAGAGGCTTTTTGAGAGAGATTACACAAAATACTAGAAAAGGGCTGGACCCCCAATGAAGGGGGCACATAGAACCTGGCAATACGTAGAGCCATGTACCAACTAAGTTCTTGATTGACACACCCAAGGAGCAGGCATTTGACTCTGAAAGGCTTTTTTTTTCTTACTTCTTAGTAGCTCATTAAATAGAACTTGAAGTACTCTCAGGCTCTAGCACTGCCCCAGGCAAGGGTTGAATTAAGCTTGTCTAAAAGACAAAGTAATTAGGTGAAAGGAGTTAATTCCCTAAAGGCTGTACCTTCCCTAAGAGAAAAGTAGGACTGAGGTCAAGTGGAATCCCTCCTTCTAGGAATTCAGGTCCCAGGGGCTGGAAAACTGAAGCAGTTAAAGCCCACCTACTGCTTCTCCTCTGTCTCAGCCATGCCCCTTTCAGGGAGAATCTGCTGAAATTAAAGGAACCACAACTGCTGATTCTTACCCTCAGGGAAAACTGATGCTGACTACTCTTTCTTCTGGAGATGTGTGCCTGTCTGGTCTGGGAATATCTGACTGGGGTCTGTAATATCTGAGGAGAACCTACTCAAAAAAAAAAGTCTCCATATAGGCAGGGTAAGAAACAGAAAAAGAAGAACTGAAAAATTCTGATCCAGTTAAATGGAACCTATGCTAGAGGTCTAGAATAAGTTAAACTTAATGTCAAAGAACAGATAGAAAACAAAGCCGTCCAGCAAGAAAATTCTAGGTGTAAGAGTGAAAACAACCTCTGGAATAAACTAAGGAAATCAAATGCCCAGACGCCAGCAAAAAACTGAGTCATTCTAGGAAAACTGAAGATATGGCTCAAAGGAACAAACTAAAACTTCAAAGCAGGTACACATGCAGCAAAAGCTGTGCTGAGAGGGACATTTATCACCCTAGAGGCCTATACTAAAAAACAAGAGTGGGAAAAAATTGAGTACTTAACTGCTGACCTGGAGGAATTTGAGAAAGAACAGCAAACTAACCCCAAAGCAAATAGAAGAAGAGAAATAACAAAGATTAGAGTTAAATGAATGGGAAGACAAAAGAACAATAGAAAGAATTAATAAAACCAAAAGTTCGTTCTTTGAGAAAATCCATAAAATTGATGAGCCACTAGCAAGACTGACAAAGAAAAAAAAAAGAAAAAGGATGCAAATAAAATCAGAAATCAGAAGGGGTGCATTACCATAGACCCTGAAGAAATCATAAGAGGATACTATGAACAAATATATGTCAACAAACTAGACAACTTGGGTGAAATGGACAAATTCCGGAAACACACAAGCTACAGTGACTCAGGAAGAAATAGAAGATCTCAACAAAGCAGTCATAAATAAAGAGATTCAATTGGTCATCAAAAATCTTCCTTGTAAGAAAAGCCCAGGGCCAGAAATCTTCACAAGGGAATTTAATCAAACATTCCAAAAAGAGCTAACACCAATCCTGCTCAAACATTTCCAAAAAAACTAAGGAAAAAGCAACTCTACCTATTCATTTTATGAAGCTGATATCATTTTAATACCCAAACCAGGTAAAGATGCTATAAGAAAGGAAAACTACAGGCCAATCTCCGTAATGATCTTAGATGCAAAAATTCCCAACAAAATACTAGCAAATCAAATCCAACAACAAATTAAAAGAATAATACACCACAACCAAGTGGAGTTTATACTAGGAATGCAAGGATTGTTCAGTCAAAGAAAATCAATTAATATAATACAGCACATTAACAAATCAAAAGGGAAAAATCAAATGATCATCTCGATTGATGCTGAAAAAGCATTAGACAAAAATACCTATATCCTTTTCTGGTAAAAACATTTCAAGAGGTAGGAATCAAAGGAAACTACTTCAGCATGGTAAAGAGCATATATGAAAAACCGATAGCCACCAGCGTACTCAATGGTGAGAGACTGAAAGCTTCCCCTTAATCAGGAATGAGACAAGGATGCCCACTGTCACAACTATTATTCAATATTGTGCCAGAAGTTCTCTCTGGAGCAATCAGGCAAGATGAAGAAATCAAAGGCATCCAAATTGGAAAGGACGAAGTAAAACTTCCATTATTTGCAGTTGATGTGATACTATGCTTGGAAAATTCTGAGAAATCAATAGCATAGTTATTTGAGCTAATAAACAAAATTCAGGAAGGTGGCGGAATATAAGATTAATGTGCAAACATCAGTAATGTTTCTGTACACAAGCAATGACCTAACTGAGGAGTCAGTTAAGGAAAAAAATCAGTTCAAAATAGCAACGAAAAGAATCAAGTATTTAGGAATGAACTTAACTAGGGACGTAAAGAACTTGTACACAGAAAACTAGATAACATTGCTAAAAGAAATAAAAAAATCTAAATAGGTGGAAAGACATTTACTGCTCATGGGTAGGAAGGTTAAATATAGTTAAGATGTCTATTCTATCCAAACTGATCTACAGATTCAACACAGTACCAATAAAAATTCCAACAACCTACTTTGAAGACTTGGAGAAACTAGTTGCCAAATTTATCTGGAAGGGAAAGAGACCTTGAATAGCAAAAAGCATCATAAAATATAAAAATGAAGTGGAAGGATTAACACTTCCTGACTTTGAAACTTATTATAAAGCCATAATAGTCAAAACAGCATGGTATGGCCAGAGATAGAAGTAATGGAATTGAATTGAGAGTGCAGAAATAGTTCACCAAATCTATGGTCAACTGATTTTTGACAAGGCCCCAAAAGGACAAAATAGTCTTTTCAATAAATGGGCATGGGAGAACTGGATGTCAGTAGTAAAAACAATAAAAGAGGGCCCTTACCTTACAACCTATACAAAAATTAACTCCAAGAGGATCAAACACCTAAATATAAGAACTAGCACCATAAAACTTCTAGAAGAAAATATAGGGAAACATCTTCAAGACTTAATAATAGGAGGTAGCTTTCTAAACTTTACACCCCATTCAAAAGCTGCAAAAGAAAAAAACATAAATGAGAACTCCTCAAAATCAAATGCTTCTGCACCTCAAAAAACTCAAAAAAAATTGAGGAGGCAGCCAACTCAATGGGAGATAACATTTGGAAGTCACACATTGGACAAAGGTTTGATATCCTGTTACACAAAGAAAACTTAGAACTCAACAACAGAAGAACAAACAACCCAATTATAAAATGGGTTAAAGATATGAATAGGCATTTTTCTGAAGAACAAATACAGATGGCTCCAAAGCACATGTAGAGGTGCTCATTTTCAGTAGCTATAAGGGAAGTGCAGATCAAGACTACAATGAGATACCACCTCACACCTATAAGAATGACTGCTATAAAACAAACAGGAAGCTATAAATGTTGGGAAAGTTGTGGAGAAAATGGGACACTTATGCACTGCTGGTGGGAATATATAATGGTACAGCCACTATGGAAGACAGTGTGGCAGTTCCTTAGGAAACTAAATATTGAGTTGCTCTATGACCAGCAATACCTCTACTTGGTATATACCCAGAAGAGCTGAAAACTGTAACAGAAACAGACAATTGCACACTGTTCTAGTTTGCTAGCTGCCAGAATGCAACACACCAGAGACGGATTGGCTTTTAATAAAAGGGGATTTATTTTGTTGGTTCTTCAGAGGAAAGGCAGCTAACTTTCCACTGAGGTTCTTTCTTACGTGGAAGGCACAGGATGGTCTCTGCTGGTCTTCTCTCCAGGCCCCTGGGTTCCAACAGCTTTCCCTGGGGTAACTTCTTTCTGCATCTCCAAAGGCCTGGGCTGAGCTGCAAGTGCTGAGATGAGGAATGCCGAGCTGCTTAGGCTGTGCTACGTTGTATTCTCTCATTTAAGCACCAGCCAGTTAAGTCAAATGTCACTCATTGCAGCAGACACGCCTCCTAGCCGACTGCAGATGTAATTAGCAACAGATGAGGTTCACATACCGTTGGCTTATGTCCGTAGCAACAAGACTAGGTGTGCTCACCTGGCCAAGTTGACAACTGAATCTAACTAACACACACACTTATGTTCATGGCAGCATTTTTCAGTCGTCAAGGGATGGTGACAATCCAGAAGCCCATTAATAAATGAGTGGATTAACAAGATGTGGTATATACATATGATGGAATATTATGTCACAGTAAGACAAAATGACATCCTGAAGCACATGACAAGATGGATGAGCCTTAAGGACAAAATGCTGAATGAAATGAGCCAGACCCAAAAGTTAGATACTGTATGTCTCCACTTGTATGACCATGGTAAAGGTGGCTGAAGGATGCACTGACTGAGAAGTAGATTGGCGAACAATGGTGTATGCATATGATCAAATATTGTGCTGCTACATGAAAAGGAACGAAGTCATGAGGCATGCAATGATCTGAATGAACTTACGGGACATTTAGTCAGGCAAAATAATCCAGAAGCAGAAGAATAATTATTGTATGGTCTACTTCAGAAAATGCTTATAAGAAAGCACGGACCTAGATTGTAAGCTCTTATAGCACACACAGTTAGGCTGGAGTGGTAATTATTTTTTCTGGATTTTGAGAGGCTGTTTTATATATCTGTAACATGGTTTTTAAAGATAAGAACAAAGTTGATCAGGTTGGGATTAAGGTAATTCAGAACACAGGATAAAGAAGATATTGTCTGTATTTTAGAACTACACCTACTCTTTGAGGCCAAAGGAAGAAAAGTTTATTTTGTCTGGAACATGAATTTTCTGTAGCACATAATCTAACCCAGCCTGTCTCCATAGCTCATTTGAACAATTGAAACACAAGGAGCCCAGAATAAGAATGTGGGCCTTTAATCCTGTATAGCTTAATGTAGTGCCTAGATACATCCTAGAATACATTAAGCAGATAATCAGAAAGTATTGGCAAAGTCCCTTGAGGGATGGGAGAGAAAATATGGAACTATTAAACTTTACCATTAGGGAATCCTGATACCGTGTCAAGCATCAGGGACACCAAAATCGATAAGCCAAGCCCTTGATCTTGAGGCTTACTCTTATGATGCTTTTGTAGGTAGCGGAGAAGCTTAGCCTACCTATAGGTATGCCTAAGAGTTACTGTTGGAGGGTCTCTTTTGTTGCTCAGATTTCAGGAAGTTGACCTAGTGCATGGAAACTTTGTAGGATCTTATATATTGCTCTAGGTGTTCTTTAGGATTGGCTGGAATGGTTTTGGTTGGGGTCTGGCAAGTTGTGACACATAGCTATGTCTAACTGAACCTTGAGTTAGAGTGACCTCGAGTATCCTCTCGACACTATATAAGTTCTCTCAGCCACTGATACTGTAAGCCAAATTCTGCAAGTGAAATCATTGCCTTCCCTGCTATATGGGACATGACATCCAGCGGTGAAAGTCTCCCTGGCAGCATGGGAGATGACTCCCAGGAATGAGTCCCGCCCTGGCATTGTGGGATCAACAATTCCATACTAACTAAATGGGGAAAAGAAGCGTAACTAATAAAAGTATCAGTGGCTGAGAGAGCTTATATAGTGTCGAGAGGATACTCGAGGTCACTCTAACTCAAGCTTCAGTTAGACATAGCTATGTGTCTCAACTTGCCAGACCCCAACCAAAACCATTCCAGCCAATCCTAAAGAACACCTAGAGCAATATATAAGATCCTACAAAGTTTCCATGCACTAGGTCAACTTTCTGAAATTTACAACCTCCAGATGGGTCCCTGGACCAGATAAGTCCTGAAACTTTGAGGGCCCAGCTCCTCCAGAACATCAGAAAGTTCCATCTCCCTACCCCATATCATTGACATCCCCTTCCAACATCAAAATGTTAGAATTGTGATAGTCCAAATTCCCCTAAAGAGTGGGATAGAAAGATCAAAGATGATGATGGAGTTATGCAGAGAAGGTAGGGTTTAACAAATGAATATGATTGCTGAGTCATTAAATTGGTATTTCTTTTAGTCTCCAGTATCTTAGAGCACCTAGAAGTAAAAGCCAAAAATCGTGGAACTGTAACCCATAACAAACACTGAAATCTGTTCTACAGGTATTTGTTGTACAGTGCTTTGAAATTTAGTGCTTTTTTATATATATGTTATTTTTCAGTATTGAGGAAAAAAAGTCAATTCTGTTGATAAAAATATATTCTTTCTAGCTTCCTGTATTCTGGAGCAGCTAGAAGGAAAAATCTGAAATGATGGTATCGTAGCCCATGATAAACTTTGGGATCTGTCATGTACCTACTTGTTGAAGAATGCTTTGAAAACTGTTACTCTTTTCTTTGAATATATGCTGTATTATACAAATAAATATGTTTTTTTAAAAAGCACACATAGGTTATGGTATGTATAATCTTTTTTTTCCTCTATTATCATTTTCTTTCTGTTGTCTTTTCATTTCTTTTTCTAAATCGATGCAAATGTTCTAAGAAATGATGAATATGCAACTATGTGATGATATTAAGAATTACTGATTGTATATGTAGAATGGAATGATATCTTAATGTTTTGTTAATTTTTTTAATTAATAAAAAAAGTTTAAAAAAAGCACACATAGCAGTTGAAACAACTCATTCAGGATGTTTGAACAGTCGTGGAAAGACTCATCAAAAATCAAATCAGTGAGTTGAAGGAGGATATAAAGAAGACATTGGGTGAAGAAAAAGAAAAATTGAAAATTTGATAAAACAAATCACAGAATTTATAGGAATGAAAGACACAATAGAAGAGATGGGGGAAAAAAACCAACAGAAGCCTGCAACAATAGATTTGAAGAGGTAGAAGAAAGAATTAGTGAACTTGAGGACTGGACACCTGAATTCCAACTCATAACAGAAAATATAGAGAAAAGAACAGAAAAAATATGAGCAGGGTCTCAGGGAATTGAATAACAACATGAAGCACATGAATATACATGTTGTGGGTGTCCCAGAAAGAGAAGAAAAAGGAAAAGCAGGAGAAAAACTACTGGAGGAAATAATCATTGAAAATTTCCTACTCTTATGGAAGAACTAAAATTACAGATTCAAGAATTGCAGTGTACCCCAAACAGAATATATCCAAATAGACATACTCCAAGACACTTACTAATCACATTGTCAAATGTCAAAGACAGAATTTTGAAGGCAGTAAGAGAAAAACAATCCATCACATGCAAGGGAAGCCCAATAAGACTGTGTGTGGTTTTCTCAGCAGAAGCCAAGAAGGCAAGAGGGCAGTGGTATGATATACTTAAGATTCTAAAAGAGAAATATTGCCAACCAAAAATTTCATACCCAGCAAAACTGTCCTTCAAAAATGACAGGGAGATGAAAATAATTTCAGGCACAAACAGTCAGAGAACTTGTGAGTAGGAGACCGACTCTGCCAGAAATACTAAAGGGAGCACTGTAGGCAGGTAGGAAAATGCTGAAGAGAGAGGTCTTGAGAAGAGTTGAAATAAAGACTATCAGTAAAGATAAAAAGAAAAAAGAAATTAGCCATGATATATAAAATCCAAAAGACAAAATGGTAGAAGAAAGTACAGCATTTACAGTAAAAACCTTAAATGTCAATGGATTAAACTCCCCAGTCAAAAGACACAGACTGGCAGAATGGATTAAAAAACAACCCATCTATATGCTGTCTATAGGAACTCATTTTAGACCCAAGGACAATAATAGGTTGAAAGTGAAAGGTTGGGAAAAGATACTTCATGCAGCAATAATCAGAAAAGAGGATACTAACAGCTGACAAATTAGACTTCAAATGTAAAATGAAAGAGACAAAGAAGGACACTATGTATTAATAAAAGGAACAATTCAACAAGAAGATAGAATAATCGTTAATAATTATGCACGGAGTCAGAGTGCTCCAAAATACCTGAAGCAAACACTGACAACACTGATGGGAGAAATAGACACCTCTATCATAATAGTTAGAGACTTCAGTTCCCCAGTCTCATTAATGGTACATCTAGACAGAGGATCAGTAAAGAAACAGAGAATTTGAATAATAAGATAAGTGAACTAGATTTAACAGACATTTACAGGACATTACACCCCACAACAGCTGGATATATAGATTTCTCAAGTGCTCATGAATCATTTTCAAGGATTGACCATATGCTGGGTCACAAAGCAAGTATCAAGAAATATAAAAAATTTGCAATAGTACACAACACTTTCTCAGATCCTAAGGGAATGAAATTGGAACTCAGTAACAGCCAGAGGACCAGAAAATTCACAAATATATGGAGGCTAAACAACATACTCTTAAAACAACCAGTGGGTCAAGGAAGAAATTACTAAGATAAATCAGCAAAAATCTTGAGGTAAATGAAAATGAAAACAGAACATACCAAAATTTATTGAATGTGGCAAAAGCAGTTGTAAGAGGGAAATTTATTGCCTGAAATACCTATATTAAAAAAGAAGGGCCAAGAATTAAGGAATTAACTGTTTGCTTTGAAGAACTAGAGAAAGAAGAACAAGCTAACCGCAAAGCAAGCAAAAGGAAAGAAACAACAAAGATTAGAGCAGAAATAAATGAAATTGAGAACATGAAAACAATGGGGAATATCAAGAAAAACAAAAGTTGATTCTTTGAGAAAATCAATCAAATTGATGGACCCTTAGCTAGGTTGCCCAAAAAAAGAGAGAGAGGATGCAGAAAATCAGAAATGGAATAGGGGACATAACAACTGACCCCACAGTAGTATAGGAGGTAATGAGAGTAAACTATAAGCAACTATATGCTAATAAACTAGGCAGCGTAGGTGAAATGGACAACTCTGTAAGAACAGCATGAACAACCAACTCAAACTCTTCAAAAATAGTTGAAGAGGAGGGAAAGCTACCTAACTCATTCTATCAAGTGAGCATCACCCTCATACCAAAGCCAGACAAAAATATTACAATTAAAGGAAATTGCAGACCAATCTCTTTAATGAATATAGATACAAAAATTCTCAAGAAAATAGTTCCAAATTGATTCCACCAGCCCATTAAACAAATTATACACCATGACGCAGTGCAGTTTATTCCAGGTATACAAGAATGGTTCAACATAAGAAAATCAATGTAATATACCATATCAACAAATCAAAGCAGAAAAAACCACATGATCATCTCAATTGATGCAGAAAAGGCATTTGACAATGTGAATGAACTTGAGGACATTATGCTGAGTGAAATTAGTGAAATCAGAAACAAAAGGGTAAATCCTGTATGGTCTCACTAATATGAACTAACATTAGTGAGTAAACTTTGAGAGTTCAAGTTAAGAACACTTGTTATCAGGAGATAGAAATAGGGTAGAGATTGGGCACTTAATGCTGATGGAATATAGATTGTGTAAGAGGACTTATTGTGAAAGTTCAGAAATGGGTAGCACAATAATATCTGATTATAGCACAACAATATTAGTACACTGAGTGAAGATGAATGTGAGCATGATTGAGGGAGAAGGGCTGGGGGCACATATGAAACCAGAAGGAAAGATAGAGGATAAAGACTAAAAAGGTATAACTTAGGAATGCCTAGCGTGGGCAATGATGGTGATTAAATGTACAAATAAAAAATGTTTTTGCATGAGGGAGAACAATTAAATGTGAACATTGAAAGGTGTTGAAGATGCATAGTATAGAGGAAGAAATATAGTCAATGCGAGCTATGGTCTGTAGTCAACAGTAACATTGTAATATGCTTCCACTGAATGTTAACAAAGGCATTATGCCAAAACTAAATGTCAATAGGTGAGGGAGGAGGATGGGGGAGGGGTGTAGATTCTTTGTGAAAGAAAATGAAATTTCTTCATACAGTTTATGGTGCTTTATTCTGTTTTACAGATGCATAATATTCCATCATATGTATACCATTCCTTGTTTAGCCATTCATCCATTGATGGACATTTGGGCTGTGTTCACCTCTTGGCGAAGTCATGCCTATATATTTATTGGATTGTATGACATGTAAATAAAACTGTTTAAAAACGAATACGGAGGTGGAGTAAGAGTTGTACCTATTCATTGTTGGTAGGGAAACAGAGGTGCAGTCCCTTGCAGGGCAGTGTGGCGGTTCCACAGGAGGCTAGAAGTGAGGTTCCTATAGGATCCTGAAACCCTGTTGCTCAGTTTATACCTGGAGGAATTGAATAAACATTTGCATGCTGGTGTTTATGGGGGCAGTGTTTGTGATTCACAGTAAATGGAGGTGGCCTAAAGTACAACTGAGGAACGGAAGGGGTAACTGGTGTATATAGAGAACAGACTGCTGAGTAGCTGCAAGAAGGAATGAAGTTTTGAGGCATGCAACTAGGAGAATGAACCTTAAGGACTGTATGTGAATGAAATGTCAGGAACAAAAAGACAAATATTATCATGCCTCAATCATAGGGGCTAATTATGATATAAAAACTTGGTGAACTAAAGTTGAGAACATGGGGTTATCAGGTTGGGGCATATTGTAAAGGGTCCTGGATTGTAAGCTCTTAAAGCAATCACATGTATTCAGGAAGTGTAGCTGTCATTTCTAAATTTTGAGATACAGAGCTGTTTGTATATAACCTGGTCATTCTCAGAAACTCCTGGCATTTAGATGACACCTGGGACTCAGAGTTAGAGCTCTGAAGCTATGAAAGTCAGCAGTACCCCATATAGCAATCGTTTAAAAAGTTGTGAAAGGGATCAGACTTTGAGTAGAGATATGAAGGAAGCTGATCTGTATAGGACTAAGATAGAGCAGAAAATGGGGTAAAGGATGATATCATCCATATTCCAGAACTTCAGCCTCTGTGTAAGACCAAAGGGAGCGATGTTTATTTGCTGCAAAATTTATATTTTCGATAGCATATTACCTAATTTAAATTGTGTGGTCAGTTTAGTTGAACACCATAGTACATGGAATTTTGACTAGGGCATGAGATTTTGTTGGTTGGTTCAGATTAGTGTGATGCCCTGATATATCCCCAAGTAATTTGGGCAGTGAATAAAGAAGTATTTGCAAAGTCCCCTTGGGAGACTGGGGAGAAAGGAGGAAATACTCAACTTCCCCATTTGGCAAATATCTGTATTCTCACAAGCAGTGGCGACAAACAAATCAATAGGCCGAGCCCTTGATCTTGGGGTTTGCCCCTATGAAACTTATTCCTGCAAAGGATAGGCTTAGCCTACTTAGAATTAGGCTTAGGAGTCACCCCAGAGAACCTTCTTTTATTGGTCAGATATGGCCTCTCTCTCTAAGCCAGCTGAGCAGGTAAACTCACTGCTTTCCCCCGCCTATGTGGGACATGACTCTCAGGGGTGTAACTCTCCCTGGTAATGAGGGATGTATCTCCCAGTTAGCCAGGACTCACCATCGAGGGATTGAGAAAGATTTCTTGATCAAAAAGGGGAAGAGAGAAATGAGACAAAGTGTTTTAGAGATTTCAAACAGTGGAGGGATTATCCTGGAGGTTATTCTTCTTTTGCATTGTATAGAATCCCTTTTTAGTTTATGGTATATTGGAGTGGCTGGAGGGAAGCAGCTGAAATTGTTGAGCGATGTTCCAATAGCCTTGATTCTTGAAGATGATTGTATAATGATACAGCTTTTATAGTGTGACTGTAATGATTGTGAAAACCTTGTGTCTGAATACCCCTTTATCTAGGGTATGGACAGATGAGAAAAAATAAATAGAATAATAAATAAATATGGGGGGAGTAAGGGGTAAAATAAATTGGGTAGATGAAAATATTAGTGGTCAAAGACAAGGAGGGGAAATGGATATGGGATATAAGAGTTTTTTTCTTTTTTCTTTTTATTTCTTTTCCTGGAGTGATGCAAATGTTCCAAAAATGATCATGGTGATGAAGACACAACTATGTGATGATATTGTGAGTCATTGATTGTATACCATCTATGGACTGTATGTGTGTGAAGATATGCCAATAAAAAAAAAATAGAAAGCTATCTGGAAAATCTAATTTTAGAGTAATGCGTTGCTCTATCAAATAGGAAATAGAAAGGGAAATTTAAAAATTGAAAAGTATTTAAGTTAATAAAAAATATTCTGTAATGTGGCACATTGATTTATTTGAAAAATAAAAATCCCTCTTGCATTTTTAGAATAACATATTCTTGGTTAACATTTTCCTTTTTATATCTTTAGATTTAAGTTACTAATATTTTCAAGGTTATGCTGCTCTTCAACTTAAGAGTTACAATGAGCTCCTTTATTCTGTGAATCAATTTGTATATAGTTGGTGCTATTTCTTTCTTAAATGTTTGGAAGAATCCACAAGTGAAACAGTCTAGGTCTGGAGTTTTCTTTGTGGAAAGACGTTGAATAATGAATTAACTTTCTTTAATAGAGTTAAGAATATTCATATGTTTTATTTTTAAAATTTATTTTGGTAAATTTCTAAAGGAATTTTCCTGTTTTGTTAAAATTGCCAAATTATTGGGTTAAAATTGTCCATAATGTCCTTTTATTTTCACTTTCTTCAGGGTCTGTCTGTAGTGAATTCTTCTTTTTCATTGCTAACATTGGCACTTTATGTTTTTCTTTTCTGTTTACATTGGATGAATCTTGCCAAGAGGTTATCATTATTATTTTTCAAAAACTAACTTCTGTCTTTGTTCATTTTTTCCCATGGCCATTTATTTTCTATTTCATTAATTTCTTTTGCTGTATTTTCTTCCTTTTACTTTCATGGGCTTAATTTGCAGTTCTCTTTTTCATTTTCTTGTAATGAAAGTTTTGATAATTGACTTTAGTCTCTTTTGCTAATCTATTTAATTAAAGCCATAAATTTCCCTCCAAGTTCTGCCTTAGTGCTATCTCACCGGTTTTTTCTTCATAGTCTGTCAGTTCAAAATATTTTCTAATTTTCTTTGTGGTTTCTTTTTTTTATTGTATAATATAACATATATACAAAGGAAAGAAAGAAAAAAGCAATAGTTTTCAAAGCACTCTTCAACAAGATGTTACAGGACAGATCCCAGAATTTGTCATGGGCGACCATACCATCATCTCAGATTTTTCCTTCTAGCTTCTCTGAAATATAGGAGGCTAGAGGAATAAATACTTTTTTATCATCACAATCAAATTTTTTTTCCTTTTTTGTGAAAAATAACATATATACAGAACAATAAATTTCAATACACAGCACACCAATTAGTTGTAGAACAGATTTCAGAGTTTGGTATGGGTTACAATTCCACAATTTTTGGTTTTTACTTCTAGCTGCTTTAAGATACTGGAGACTAAGATAGCAGTTTAATGATTCAGCAGTCGTATTTATTTGATAAACCCCACCTTCTCTGTATAACTCCACTATTACCTTTGTGTGATTTCTTTTTAACTCATGACTTTTTTAGAGTTGCAAAGACGTGTCATTTTTGTATACTTTTTTTTTAATCATCATATTGTTTATCTTCAAAGTTTAAAACATTCACAATGACATAAACAGGAATGCATATTTATTTTGAGAGACAGGAACTGACATCCATTTAGGTCCTGTAAACATTAGTTACATGATTCTTCTCCTGCGCAGTAGGAAAACACTAGCTGTCATTGCTTTCACAAGAAAGGACATAACTGCTCAGTGAGTAGACCATCAGGGAGCTACAGGGATTTTGGTTGAATCATTGTATAGCAACATGATTTATTGGATATTTTTAATATTTAAATCACTTTTCAAATATGATAAATAGATAGTACATATCTTGACCTAAATATAGTCAATAATTTATGAAGTTTAAAGCACAACTAATAAAAATACACTATTGCTTACCAGCACAAGTCACATAACTTTCAGGACCACTAAGCACAATATGCTTTAAAAAAAAAAAACATTTTATTTTAATTGCATACTCATGGCCAAAATAAAATTGTGTTCATCTGTCAGCAACGTTCCTAAATTGACATTGATAGACCTTGTGTGTCAGCAGGAAAACAGGACATCTTCTCAGGTATTGAGAAGAGAATGACCCAACCCCAGCACTCAGGAGTCTCACTCTAGGGAATGTTGCAAGAAACCTTCTAGGGATCATAGTCTCTAAAAATGTCCCGGCATAGCTCATATCATGTAGGGCAACGGTGATCAATATCCTGAAATCTACAGAGAAACACTACAGAATTAGGGCCCAGTTTGAATGCCATTAGGTAACTTAGTCATTTTACATGGCGCTAAAATCTAGACATGTCTGGTTACTAAAATCCTTCCTTTATCCTAAGGACCTCTTTTCTTAAAGGAGTTAAAGTGATCCAACATGGTTAAGCTTACCAGGAATGAACCAAAACAGTTCAATTATAATGACAAAAATCTGATCCTACAGGTAAACCAAGGATCTACTCCAAGGTTACTTCAAAATTAATACTAATGAAATATGAAGTTAGCATTTTACTTAGAAACAAGACTAAATAAAAACATTCACTTTTTTTTTCACTTTTTTTTAATATATAAAATTCATTCTTTAAGGAACTTCATATAAGCACATGCACTATTATCTTGCAGGTAGGTAATATCAGGAGTCATTTCGTTCCTGAAACAGCTATTGCTTCTTCTGGAGTACCTGCCCATTGGTTTTTTCAGGTTGACGGCTCATTGTTTCTGGTTGTGCAAATTCCCAATCTACTGGATTGTGAAGTTGCTGAGTCTTCTTATGGGTCCAGTATGGATTAATTATTAGTGTAAGCAGAGCCAGTCCAACAAGGAAGAGTGAGTGCAAAGTGAGGCAGATACAATGACTGCCGATCAAACCTTTCCAGTGCCTAAAACGCACTCACCACATGTGGTAGGTTAGGATAATGTGGCAATGAAACATGTGAATCATCAGCCACTGATTTAGCTTCCAAAACAGAGACTCTGACCAACCAGCCTTTAAGAGCATCTAGGAAATGCAAATAAAAGGGGTACTTATCTCCAAAAGCATTCTGGTCATAGCTAGATAATGGCCAGCTTTGAGAGCGATCACTGAACCAAGAAATCCAAGAAAGGCAAAGATATGATGGATACTAAAAGCAAATCACATGTCTGGAAAAACAGTTTGGACAGGTGAAATGCCACATTTTCAAAGAAAAAGAATCCAGTTATAGTTGCAATGTTGAACCAATACCAGTTCTGCTTGTTAACTACTTTATCACCTTGAAGAATAGGGTCCAACAGCAAAGCGCACAGACTTGCCACTGTACTCTGAACACCAAAGACAGCCTGAGTGGCTGCCAAGATTCCAGAAGACCTTTTCTTTGGCCCCCAAAGAGCAATAAGTGGAGTTCAAGGAGGAAGACAGCTGGTGGCAGACAACAAAAACACCCAGGTAAAAGAAAAAAACTTAACTAATGTTAAGTGAATTTTCCACAAAGCATCATCCAAATAAAAAATGCTCTCTGATGTTTCTCCATCCCTTTCAAGATTCGTTGTCCTAAATTTTATATCAGAGGTCTTTCAAGGTAAACATAGGGCTTGTAGGTCCTATATTGTGTCTTTTCCAAGAAAAAGTCAATGCAATTGTTTCTGTGATCTTCAAATATGTGTCTTCAGTCTCAGCTTGATATGTCGCCTTGCTCCCAGGTGGTGTTGCCTCACCCCTCCAGCTTCCCTGGGCCACACCTGTATAACTTTTTGTTATTGATTTGTAGCCTAGTTTTGCTGTGGTCAGAAAATATATTCTAAGTGATTTCAATCATTTAAAATTTGTTGAGGTTTGATTTGTGACTGAGCATATGGGTAAATGCCACTCCTGCATTTGAAAAAGAATGTCTATTCTTTCGTTATATGCATTGTTCTGTGTGTGTCAGATCCAATTTGCTGACTGTATTTTTCAGAACTTCTGTATCCTTTCTGATTTGGGGGGAGGGTAGCTTTAGGTGTTTTCTTAGACGATTTTCTGAGTTTAGTCAGTTTTTATTTTTTATGTTCCTATTTTTTTTTGCCCATTTGTGGCCTGAATTTTGAGTTTATGATCTCCTGTGCCTGTAAAAAACCAAAATCTACAAATATTAACTTAAGGGTATAAGTCAGATCAGGGTGTTGTGATATAGTTTTCTTTTGCTTCATTGTTTTAGGGGAGAATTTTTGTCAGCTGAAATATTCTGATTTTCCCTTTTTTATAGTGGCTATTTATGCATTTGGTTTGCCTTTTTCTGTTTATTTTCTGATTTTCCTAATTTTCATTTACTTGGGTAAGCATTAACAGTTTTGTGTTTTCAGAAATGAGGGATTTGGATTGGAAAGTAAGATTCTTATTTCAGGAGCACCCTCTTAGTATAGTGAATTGCAGGTTTTTAAATCCATTACACTTGTTTTTTGGAGGGGCAGAGGTGGTTGTGTTTTCTGATTTTGTGATCCCCTTTAGTTTATATAGGATCCTGACTTTCCACTCTTGCTTTCTCTGTTACCTTCACTATCAGGTGCCCAAAGGGTGCCCTCTCCTACTTTCCCCCTAGAAGTGTTGCCCTAATAACTTTTTTGTTATAACACGTTCGACTTGCTTTCAGTATTTTCATAATTAAATGGAACTTCTTTTTTGGAGGATTATTTTATTTTTGTTCCATGACGGTTTTGTCTGTGATGAGGGGTCCACCCTATCTTTCTTTCACCAGAAGCATTTCAGTTCAATCTGTCGGATTTGAGTGTTTTCCTACTCACATGTGTTTGAAAGTTTATTATATTTTCCCTCTCCTATTTTTTTCTGAAGACATGGGTTATGGGTGATTTTGTTTGCTTTCCTTTTTGATCTGTTTTTTGTTTTGGAGAATGCATGGAGAAGTTCAAATTTAAGGAACTACTATTGATCTCTGGCAATCCTGAAGTCATTATCTTCATTTTTTAAAGAAACATACAAGAACTTGATTTTAAAAACTTTTAAATTAGCAACAGTTAGAGTGTAATATTCTCTAACGTGATCTTTTGTCCTACATTTGAAAGGTGTTTCATCTTTGTTAAAATTTCCTTGACTTTTTTAAAGTCATCTTGTTAAAAACTCTGCTCACACTGTCAATATATTCTTTCTGTTTACCTCTGACATTGGATTCAGTCTCTTTTGTGCCTCCTTCTGTGAGATTTTCTTTGATTTCCATTATTTCCATGAGGAATTCCCTATCCATTTCATAATCATTCTCCTCATGAATCTCAATTCCATGGAGCTTTAGTTTACAAGGTGTGCTGATTTGAATCTGTTACATGACCCAGAAAAGCCATGTTTTAATGCTGATCCAATCTTGTAGGAGCAGCCGTTTCTTTTTATCCCTATTCAGCGCTGTAGGTTGGAAACTTGATTAGATTATCTCCATAGAGATGTGACACACCCAACTGTGGTTATTAACTTTTGATTAGATGGAGATATGACTCCATCCATTCCAGGTGGATCTTAATTAGCTTATGGAATCCTTTAAAAGAGGAAACATTTTGGAGAGAGAGCCAGAAATGACAGAGGTTAGAGAAATGACAGAGCCTAGCAAAGCGGCAGAAATGACAGAAGCCTCAGAAATTTCAGAGCAGAGATGACACAGATGTGGATTTGTGGAGAATAGAGGTATGGATCTTTGGAGATGCTTGGAACACAGCAGACATTGCCATGAGGTGTTAAGGAAGAACGTGGAGAGAGCCGAGGGAAGCCAAGAGATGAAAGCCAGCCCTGGAGAGGCAAGGTGAGCAACCCCCACAGGCGCAGAGACTGAAAAGCAATGGAGCCCAGGAGCAAGGGATGTGCAGATCCAGCCTCGTGATTTCTCAGCTAACAGAGGTATTCTAGACCCATTGGCCTTTCTTTAAGTAACCTTTTATTCTTTACCTTAATTTGGACACTTTCACTTCCTTAGAACTGTAAACTTTAACTTATTAAATTCCCCCTTTTAAATGCTGTTCCAGGTCTGGTATATTGCATTCTGTCAGCTTGCAAACTAACACACAAGGTATATAGTCCCCTCAGGGGGTCCAGAAGAGTCTTAAAGGCATCATTCATCAGGGTTGAATGCTTCTTTGAGAAGTCCTTTTCAGTCTGAGACCTCTGGCTGAAAAAATCTGATTGGCAAAACACTGTAGTTGCTGGTACCTATGCTGGAGTTTTGCAGTGTCAACTCTGAAGGAAAGCCTGCAGTCCCCGTGAGGCATGGGCCACTGCAATTCCAACATTGGGAGGGCTTGTCTTGTGCCTGAATTCAGCATTGGAGCTTAGCGCTCTCTTCCAGGGAACCCCTTCTGGCCACAACCCCAACACCTGGAGGAAAGCTCTGACCCACCCACTCACCCACATCTGGCCTGCTGCCTTTGTCATCGCAGTTCATTTTTTTTTTTAATGTTTATCATCATTATTCATTAGCAAAATGGAAATCAAAATCAAATAATAGCACTTCATCCCTCCTAGGGTGGCTGTATTCTAAAAGACAGATAATAAGAAGTGTTGAGAAAGATGTAGAGTAATTGAAACCCTGATGTATTACTGCTTGCATGGTAAAATAGGGAAGTCACTCTGAAAAACAACTCGACACTTCCACAAAATGCTAAACATAGAGTCACTATATGACCCAGCAATTTAATACTTAACTAGGTACCAAAGATAAATGAAAATATATGTCCATACAAAAATCTGCATGTGAATGTTCATCACAGTGCCATCCATAATAGCCAAAAATGTGGATACAAATCAAATGTCCATCAACAAATAAACAGATAGCCACAGTATGACTTATCTATACAATGGGACACACTTTGACAGATAAATGCTTACTACAAGATTGGGGAACCTTGAAAAAATTATACTGAGTGAAAGAAGCCAGTCAACTACAAACCATATATTATATGACTCAATTGCATCATCTTTATTTTTTTTTTAATATTTTTATTGAGAAGTCTTCACACACATACATTCCATATATGGTGTATAATCAGTGGCTCACAGTAACATCACATAGTTGTGTATTCATCACCGTGATCATTTTTTCAAACATTTGTATCACTCCAGAAAAAGAAATAAAAAGAAAAAAGAAAGAACTCATACATATCATACCCCTTATCCTTTCTCTCATTGGCCACTAGTATTTCCATCTACCTACTTTATTTTACACTTTGTCGTCCCCCCCTGCTTTATTTGCTCATTTATTTATTATCTGTATCTTTTTATTCATCTGTCCATACCCTGGGTAAAAGGAGCATCAGGCACAAGGGTTTCACAATCACAGTCACATTGTGAAAGCTATATCATTATTCAGTCATCATCAAGAAACATGGCTACTGGAACACAGGTCTACATTTTCAGGCAGTTCCCTCCAGCCTCTCCATTACATCTTGGTTAACAAGGTGATATGTACTTAATGTGTAAGAATAACCTCCAGGATAACCTCTTGACTGTGTTTGGAATCTCTCAGCCATTGACACTTTGTCTCAATTCACTCTTCCCCCTTTTGGTCGAGAAGGTTTTCTCAATCCCTTGATGCTGGGTCTCAGCTCATTCTAGAGTTTTTCTCAATCTCTTGATGCTGAATCTCAGCTTATTCTGGGATTTCTGTCCCACATTGCCAGGAAGATCCACACCCCGGTAGTCATGTCCCACGTAGACAGGGGAAGGGTGATGAGTCTGCTTGCTGTGTTGGCTGGAGAGAGAGGCCACATCTGAGCAACAAAAGAGGTTCTCCTGGGGTTGACTCTTAGGGCCTAATTTTAAGTAGGCTTGACCTATCCCCTGTGGGGTTAAGTTTCATATGAACAAACCTCAAGACTGGGGGCTCAGCCTATAGCTCTGGTTGCCCACACTGCTTGTGAGAATATCAAGAATTCAACTTGGATAAGTTGAGTTTTCCCCCGTTCTCACCATTCCCTGAAGGGGACTTTGCAAATACTTTTCCACTCGCTGATCAAATCACTCTGGGATTCATCAGGGCATCACCTGGACAAACCAACAAAATCTCATGTCCTACTCAAGGTTCCATGTACTTAAGGTGTTCACCCAACTATCTACATAACTTATATTAGGAGATGCTTTAGTCAAAGTATAAATTTGTACCAAATAAACATTTTTTGCTTTAGTCTCACACATCAGTTGAAATTTTAAAAATACCATCTATTTTCAGCACACTGCAGTAATGACATTCTTTTGTTCTTCCTCATGCAAAAACATTTTTTAAATTTGTACATTTAGTCATTATCATTATACACTCTAGGCATTCCTAGATTATACCATCTCAGTCTTTATCGTCTATCTTTCTTTGTGATTTCATTTATGCCCCAGCCCTCCTCCCTGTATCATTCTCATGTGCAGCTTCATTCAGTGTTTTAGCATAATTGTATTACAGTTAGGTAATATTGTGCTGTCCATTTCTGAGTTTTTATATTCAGTCCTGTTGCACAATCTATTCCCTTCAGCTCCAGTTACCCAATATCTTACCCTATTTCTATCTCCTGATGGTCTCTGTTACCAACGAAATAGTCCAAGTTTATTCACTAAAGTCAGTTCATATCAGTGAGACCATACAGTATTTGTCCTTTTGTTTCTGGCTAATCACACTCAGCACAATGTCCTTAAGGTCCATTCATGTTGTTATATACTTCATAACTTTATTCTGTCTTACAGCTGCATAATATTCCATCTTATGTAAATGCCACAGTTTATTTAGCCAACCATCTGTTGATGGGCATTTTGGCTGCTTCCATCTCTTGGTAATTGTAAATAATGCTGCTATAAACATTGGTGTGTAAATGTCCATTTGTGTCCTTGCCCTCATGTCCTTTGAGTCAAGACAGCATATAGATGGGTCCTGTTTTTTAATCCACTCTGCCAGACTATGTCTTTTGATTGGAGAGTTTAATCCATTAACATTCAGTGTTTTTACTGCATTGGTAGTACTTTCTTCTACTATTTTGCCTTCTGGATTTTATGTCATATCTAATTTCCCTTCTTTTTACCTTTACTCATAGTCTTCCTTTCTACACTCTTCTCCACACCTCTCTCTTCTGTCTTCATATTTGTCTCTAGTGTTCCCTTTAGTATTTCTTGCAGAGTTGGTCTCTTGGTCACAAATTCTCTCAGTGATTCTTTTGTCTGAAAATGTTTTAATTTCTCCCTCATTTTTGAAGGACAGTTTTGCTGGATATAGAATTCTTGGTTGGCAGTTTTTCTCTTTTAATAATTTAAATATATCATCCCACTGTCTTCTCGCCTCCATGGTTTCTGCTGAGAGATCTGCGCATAGTCTTATTGGGCTTCCCTTGTACATGATGTATTGCTTTTCTCTTGCTGCTTTCAAGATTCTCTCTTTCTCTTTGACCTCTGACATTCTGATTAGCAAATGTCTTGGAGTACGTCTATTTGGATCTATTCTCTTTGGGATATGCTGCACTTCTTGGATCTGTAATTTTAAGTCTTTCATAAGAGTTGGGAAATTTTCAGTGATAATTTCCTCCGTTAGTTTTTCTCCTCCTTTTTCCCTTCTCTTCTCCTTCTGGACACCCACGACACGTATATTCATACACTTCATATTGTCCTTCAATTCCCTGAGTCCCTGCTCAAATTTTTCAATTTTTTTCCCTATATTTTCTTTTTCTTGCCAGATTTCAGATGTTCTGTCCTCCAGTTCAGAAATCCTATGTTCTGTCTCTCGAAATCTACCATTGAAGGTTTCCATTGTTTTTTTCATCTCTTCTACTGTGTCTTTCATTCCCATAAGTTCTGTGATTTGCTTTTTCAGACT
>PVIY010001422.1:97258-151918 GCA_004026745.1 Myrmecophaga tridactyla | reverse complement strand
AAAAAAATACATAAATCACTTTTCCAAAACTGTTTTGATAGTCTATAGCATCGCTGAGCATTCTGCATTTCACAGCTCATGTGAAAACATCTTAAGCTGACATGTGAAACAATACTATATAAGCCTCAAGTATCAAATCCCAAAATGATTAAAAATAGCGTTTTTTGTAATTTTTTTTGAAATACTTTCAAAATTACAGGACAGCTTAGTATTATTATTATTTTTTACATGGGTAGGTACCAGGGATCAAACCCGGGTCTTCGTATAGCAGGCAAGAACTCTGCCTGCTGAGCCATCATGGCCCACCCACGACAGTTTTTTTAAAAATCACAAACCCCATACAGAATTCCACCACATTCTTACCCATCAGATAACCCAAGGTCCATCAATTTTAATATTTTGCTGCATCAGTCTATCTATCTATAGATATCCAATGATCTATCAATCCATATATCTAACTATCAGCTCATTTTCTGAATACTTGAATGTAGGACGTATACTTCATACTCCTTGAACAATGATTGCTGCCACAAACATTTTCTAAGAATGAGGGCATTCACTTATATAACCACCTTACACGGAGTTATCAAGTTCTAGAAATTTAACACTGATATAAAGCTTACTGCTTACATTCCAATTTTTTCACGTCTCAGTTAATATCCTCTTTACCCTTTCTCCTCCCTTGTTAGACGCTCCCCCCCACCCCCGCCCCGGCCAGGATCACATATTGCATTTAGTTCTCATTACCTCTTTTGTTGCTTGCTCTTTCTTTTTTTAATTGCGGGAACATGTATATACAACATAAACTTTCCCATCTCAACCACTGCCAAATATACCATTCAGGCATTCAAAATAGTGCACTACCCTCACCAATTTCCATTACTAAAACCTCATCTCGCTAAACAGAAATGCTACCCCATTATGCACTAACTCCCCAATCCTCCTGCCTCCCAACTCCACTGCTGGCAACGTATATTCTAATTTCTGTCTCCATGAGCTTGCATATAGCCCAGTATTTTCTTTATAGTAAGTATACAGCTTAAACTTAATGTACTAAATCTACAACAATCTCATTTGATTTGCTACCTACTTGACTTCAATAGTATACATAAACTATGTTCCTATAACCCTCCATCCTGCTACCTTTTGCTGGTTCTTGTCACAAATTACATGTTTATACATTAGGAGTCCAAAAGCATTGATTTATCATCAAAGTTTATGCATTTGCCTTTTATATCATGTAGAAGGCAAAAAACAAACCAAAAATACAATAATACTGGCATTCATATTCACCCATGTTGTTACGTTAACAGAGATCTTTACTTTGTCTTGCGGCTTCACTGTCGTCTATTGTCCTTTCTGTTCAACCTACAGAACTCTCTATCGCATCTCCTGCAGGGCTGGTCAAGTGGTGTTAAATGCCCTGAGCTTTTGTTTATCTGAGGACATCTTAATCTCTCCCTCATTTTTGACAGACTACTTGCTGGATATAGAATACTTGGCTGGCAGTTTTTCTTCAGCACTTTAAAAATGTCATCCCACTGCCTTTTGGCCTTTATGGCTGCTGATGAGAAATGGCAGTTAATCATCTTGAGAATCCCTTGGGGGTGGCATGCTGCTTCTCTCTTGTGGCTTTCAGAATTCTCTCTTTATCTCTGGCATTCAGTAGTTTGATTATCTGGCGTGGTGTGTGTCTAAATGTGTTTATTCTGTTTGGAGTTCATTCAGCATCTTGGATGTGTATATTCATGTCTTTTGTTCAACTTGGGAAGTTATCAGTCATTATTTCTTTGAATTTTCTCTTTCTTCTCCTTCTGGGACTCCCAACAATATGTATATTGGTACACTTGATGGCGACCCACAGGTTCCCTTGGTTCTGTTCACTTTTTTATTCTTTCTTCTTCCAGTTCCTCAGACTGGATGACATCAATTGTCTTACCTTCAAGTTCACTTATTCTTCTGCCAGCTCCAATCTGCTGATGAAACCCGCTAAGGAATTTTTTGTTTCTGAGGTCTTCTATTAAATGCAGTTTCATAATTTAAATCTCTCTATTGATATTCTCTTGGTGTGAATCTATCGTTTCGATTTCCTTTATTCTTCCTCCATGGTTTCCTTTAGCTCTTTGAGCATATTTATGACCATTTCTTAAAAGCCTTTGCCTTGTACGTCCCAGGTTTGGTCTTTTCTCATTTGATGGTTTCTAAAGCTTTATTTTCTCCATTGCTGAGGCCAGTGCTTCATGTTTCTCTCTATATTTTGTAATATTTGGATGGACATTTTGATATTTCCATGTGCTACTGCTGGACGTTAGACCCTAAGATATCTATTTCTAAGTTTGTATCCAGCTAGGTGATATGTCAATTTTCCTTGAATGCTTGGAGTTAAAAAAAAAAAAAAAAAAAAAAAAAGAAGGATATAAAGAAAACTTCTTTCCCTGTCTATGCAGACTGACCTGTGGGAGTGCACTTGGCCAGGTTTTATCCAGACTATGCTTTTAGAGAAGAGCTTAGAGGCCATGGAGAAGTGGCCACCCTGATCTTTTCTGCTTGTATGTCTTATCTTGATGGCATGCGCATGTAGCTTTGAGGAGTCCTCTGTTTACATGGATATGGATGCCCCTCTTCCCTGGGAAATGGGTTCCTCAGGATTTAAAACACTACACATATGTCCTATAGCCAGCAATCACTTGTCCAAGGGAGCATGACTTGACCGCTCTCCCACAGTGCTCTGTAAGAGAGTTCAGTCACCTCCCTTCTATGTGCAGGGCAAGTTCTGGGATGACAAGACTGTAATGAGTGTCCTGGTCCAGTCCCTCAGGCCACCACCAGAGAGACGACCAGGCATACAAGCTTCCAGTGTTTACATGAGGGATACTCTGCTGTCTCTGGGACCAGGATCAGGGACCTACAGTGGGAGTGTGGGCCAGACAGGGCACCTGGAGGGTCCATCACTTTTTTTTTTCCTTTAACATGGGCATGCTCTGGGAGACAAACCTGGGTCTCCAGCATGGCAGGCGAGAATTCTGCCATGGTCCATAACTTTTAAGTTGCCTTTCCCTTGATTCAACATGTGCCCTATTACTGTAATTCCATAACTGTTTTTCTAGAGCTTTAAGAAAGATGGCCTTTCTCAAAGAACATCCAGCCAGTTCTTGCCAGTTGTTCAAAGATCTATCAAAGGGCACAGCCTTGAAGCTTTTCCATCTTGATTAGGGTCAAAGTAGTGGTTTTAATCCTCCTGATACCTCAACATACCAGAGGGATACCCTCAATACTGGCAAATAGGTGAGTGAGGAGGATGCCCATTATGCACTGCCCACTTCTACCAAAAGAAGGGTATACTGGAATCTCAGAAAAACTGAGATGTAGGTGTCAATTTTAATAGTACACATGTGCATACAAACAGAGAAGCTCAGAATCACTGATACAAATTAGTAAGGAAAGATCAAGAAATAAATGTACTTTGGTATAAAGGGCTGACAACACAATTTTCTAAAAGAATCAGATAATAAGAAAGTCAGTACTTAAAGTTTTCAATATGAACTCCAAAGACATCTCTACTGAGTTCTTTGCTTACATGCTAAGGATGTTATTCTCAGAAAAATATATTTAGGGAGCAATCAGCAAATTTAAGTCTGTGGCTTCAGAAGTGGTTTAAAGGTAATTTTAGGTGATCACACAATTAATTGTTAGCAAAGAACGTACCAAAACCCGGTCATGGACTCTTTGTACATCATGCTTACTTTCAAGAACTTTCTCTTTTCAGGGGCATTTCCAGGCACCACCAGCACAAAAGTTTGCCCAATGTGCAAGTTTGAAGCTATTATGTACCCCAGAAAAGTCACATCCTTTAATCCTCATTCCATATTGCTGGGTGGGATCTTTCTGTTTCTGTGGAGATGTGACCTACCCAATTGTGGGTGGTATTTTATTAGATGGTTTCTATGGAGATGTATCTCCACCCATTCAAGGTGGGGTTGCTTACTGCAGTCCTTTAAGAAGGAACCATTTTGGAAAAAGCTTTAGAGCCAACAGAGCCAACACAGCCAACGACCTTTGGAGATGCATAAAGAAAATATTCCCTGAGAAGTCACTGAAGAAGCTTGGAGAGAAAGTGAGCAGCTGCTGCCATGTACCTTTCCAGCTAAGAGAGAAAACCTGAATGTTATCAGCTTTCCTGAGCCAAATATCTTTTCCTGGATGCCTTAATTTGGACATTTTTATAAGTCTTGCCTTAATTTGGACATTTTCATGGCCTTAGTACTGTACACCTGGACCCTAATAAATCCTCCTTTTTAAAAGCCACTCCATTTCTGGTATATTGCATTCTGGCAGGTTTTACAAACTAAAACACCCAATAACATAGTATACAGTTTGTGGCTGAGCCAAAATTATACGGGAAGGATCACAAAGGACTGGTTACTGAAATGGAGCAATGTTTGTAAAAGACACTTGGCTGGAAGTCAAGAGATACAGGGCTTGCTGTTTTCACCTCTGTATATCTTTCTTGTTTTCTATCAAATGCTCACAGTGCCTGCTTCTACTTACCTTTCTGGGCCTTTGAGACAATGAGATAGGTTCATCTTAATTAAACATGAAATGTGTTATTAGTGTTACTAATCTAGCCAGAAAATGAGAACAATTTCTTAACAGCAGTCACCTAAAGTCACCACATTACCTAATTTTAGTAAGGTCATTTTGGATTTCAGGTCCCTCGGGATGAATCTTTAACTCACTGAAAACTGTTACCATAAGCCTTACTGCATTATATTAGCATTCTAAGCCACAGGTAACAAATGCTTTTTAAGGGGAAAAAAAGTTAAGGCATTATTATTCCAGCCATTCCTGCTGGAAGAGTTTATCATTGATGAGTCAACAAGATCCCATATAAATGAATGGTCTTTCCTGGCTGTCCATAAGAATTACATGGAGAGCTATTTTTAAAGGTAGATTCCTGGGTCCACAAACAGCTCCTGAGTCAGGATCTGTGGAGTCGTAGCAACTGAGAATACATTTTTTTCAATGCTACCAGGTTACTCAAATGC
The DNA here is from genome assembly GCA_004026745.1 of Myrmecophaga tridactyla. Taxonomy (NCBI): domain Eukaryota; kingdom Metazoa; phylum Chordata; class Mammalia; order Pilosa; family Myrmecophagidae; genus Myrmecophaga; species Myrmecophaga tridactyla. The sequence goes on along the minus strand of PVIY010001422.1, from coordinate 146,873 downwards.
CAGTTTGCAGAACTCTAATTCTCCTTTCTACTCTGGAATTTGGGCCATCAGCCTCAACATAACTTGGGAACTTGTCAGAAATAAAGAACCTCAGGTCCCACCCCAGATCTATCGAATCAGAAACTATATTTTAACAAGCTCTTTAGGTGAAAAATGTACATTAAAATTTAAGAAACATTGCCTGATATTACTTGCACCTGATATGTTCCAAGAATTTCATGCCTCCTCCCTAACAATAACAACAGAAAAAATACCCTTCTGTCTGACCAAAACACCCCCCAGCAACAAGGAAAATGAAATTTTTACTGCTGAAATTAAACTTTACCTTAAGAGCGTTTGGTTTATTTGGAAGAAAAAATAACTAAACTACAATTTGAGATCTTATTTTCCATTTTTAAATTATTAACTGCATGTAGTATATACTTACAGTTTATTTCAGAGCGTGTTTTTTCTTCCCTCACATTCCTACTTGTTGAGTGAATTCTATGTGGTACAGCAACAAGAGGCTAGGAAAGAACAAATTCAGTGATATGCACCATTTGGTAATCCAGTCATGGCCTGGTACACATTTCTTAAACATGAAAGAAATACTTCATTTTAAGCAACAATGGGAACAAAATATAACTCAGCAAATATTAAAAAAGAAGTCAACCACAAAAGCAGCTCCAAATATGAAAGTAAAAATGTAATATCTTTATTACCTACTTAACATAAATCAATAATTATACTAGAAAGAGCACTTAACATAACTATATTAAACACATGAAATTAAATGCAAGTAATAATATATTTTGCTTATTTGCAAGTGAGACCTCAGTTTTAGGTCTCAGTTTTATTGCTGGTATGCTGGAGGTTTCATTTTGAAAGTGTTTCCTTAAATAAAATTTTTGTTTTGTTTTGTTTTTTTGATTTTGGAAGTGTTGAAAAAATTTTTATTGACTTCCAGAGTATAATTATAACTTTTCGAGTACTCCATTTGTGGTGATTTTTAACTAGCACACCAGCAATAAACCTGAGATCTAATTTAAGAAATTAAATGATTATATGAGGAGAGACCACCCAGGTATTCAGAGATCATATTCAACACTTTTTCCCTAACAAAAACTGGCTATTTTTCCTTTTCTTTCCTTCTCAAACTGCAAGTTTATCAAGATTACGGAATGTACTTTATTCAGAGTAGATCCTCAAAAATGTTCAGAGTTGAATGTAAGTAAATATCCAAACTGAGCATTTCAATGATTCGGCAGCTGTTCAGATGGTGTCATCACCTCCATCTGCTGCAGAGGAAAAATCAGAAGTTAAAAAATAACTGCCTCAACTTCTTATATCAAAAAGGATGAGAGCTCCTTCAGCCAGTGAACCTCTCCTATAAAGTTCATCCAGACCCTACATTGGTGCTGCCAGCTTCACAGCCTGCCCTAAGGATTCTGGACTTTTCCATTCCCATGGTTGCGTGACACACCCCTTTATAAATCTCCTATTTATAGATCTCTCCGGTTGGTTCTGTTTCTCTAGAGAACCCTGACTAACACGGAGCCAAAACAGGATGCTGAACCAGTAAGTGAAGAGCCAAATCTATATACTAGGAAGAAGCACTAACCACGAAGAAAGAGGATGGAGGAACAGATTCTGGAGGCAGAGTATTTGGAAGTGCAATCTGGCCTAGAATAGGCAAAGTTGAATTGCCTGAAAAGGACTCATATCTTGTTTCAAGAAGGATTTAAAAGATGCTTACATGAATCTACACAAGCTGAATGAATGGAAAAAACAAGAGAAGGAAAAAAGGAGGAAGACAAGATGTTACTACGAACAACATCGGTGAGAAACTGCATGCCTTAAAAATATTTGGTGGACCACAAATTTGCCTCTGAGTTTTCCTAGCAAATAATAAAAACAAAACATAATCAGTCACTAAAAAAAGGGAGAGAAAGCAAATGAATAATGCCAAAAGACATTAGTGATTGATGGTCTTTTTTCTTAATAAACATGAATCTCCCCCCTTCGTGTCTTTTGGGAGACAATACAGAAGGCCACCATATTCTTTCCACGTTATTAGAGCCATTCTAGGTGTGTTGCCAACTTCAGAGAGAAATAGTCTGGGGGCAAGTGGGGATGAGTCCTCCTACTTGGTGTTAATTCGTGGATATTCCTCCAACCTAGAGGTATAAAAGAGTTCTTAATGGAAAAACTTCTGTAGCTCCATCCTAAACTCTGCTCACACTTAAGACAGGATGCAGCAACAGTGTCATATACAACAGCAAATAAAACAGCTTTTAAGTGTGTGAAAATGCTACTTTTGAAGTTACCACCTTCATAGATGATACACTTTTAGGAACATCTTTGCGGCAAATGTAATTCATAAACATATGAACACAAACTTTTTAGATTTAGTAATAATTAGGTAGATCAAGAACAGGACCCAAGTTAACCTTCCCCAAGGTAGGAACATCTCAGGAAATAAAGATACATGAATCTAAAAGATCAAATCTTAAGATACTGACAACAATGAAAATAACTTTTACAATGAGGTATTTTTAAATTTTATATGTGAGTAGTATTTTGTCATTTATAAAGTGCTTTCATATACCTTAGCTCATTTTGTCTGCAAAATTGCTAAACAAATATTATTCTTCATTTTATAATGGGGAACTGAAAGTCAAAATTAAATGACAGGACATTCAGTTAGCAGGCTGTAAAGCTGAGAAAAACCTTGGGTAATGAACGGCATGGAAGAAATGACATTTGGTGCCTTATCATTCCGCTTGATCTAGACATAAGTTTCCATTTTGAACGACCACCCCACTAAGCCCAGCCCCGAGTTTAAGTGCAACCTCCGTGTGATATGGATAAGAACAAGCCCTACCTGCCCCTTGCAGCTTCTGTCCTTTTGCACTACATAATTTACCAGCAGGGCAGGTATTTCTGTATGGGCCTAGATGATAAGCTGCCCTCAAACAGCCATTGCTGCTTCTGCTTCTCATGAAGTGTAGTTCGAAACTCCCAATCCCTTGTATCCCCGGAAAAGCCCTTTCTTTCCCTCCCTTCTGGGTCACAATAAAGTCAAGAGCTCGGGACCCACAAGTGTTTCTGCCCCCTACCCCCTCCGGGGACTCTCCCAGGAACCTAGGTTAAGTAAGCCCAGGGGGGCCCTCTGCCACCCTCATCATCCCCTACCCCCCTCCAGGGGCTTTGATCTAACAAAGTGGCCTTTCAATGCAGTCTAGCTGGTTGGGTATCTGTGTCAGTGCTTCATCACTTGAAGAGCTTCCATATAAAATCCAAAGACACCTTGGAATCTTGAGTACACTATATGGTAGCAAACATAAACTCAGCTATCATGGTGGGTTAGTCACATAGGTTATCATCCATGGACATGGATGAAACCAATCTTAAATGGCATTCGAAGTTATTAAATCTTATAATTCTGTACATAAGTAAGTGGGTTAAACATATAGGAAAAGAAACATGCTATATAAAAATTATATTACAATTACTCCAGTGTATTTTTAAAACTAGAAAGTACATGGGAACTCAACACAAAATATTAAACTTCTTCCTTCCATACTGTATGATTAATAATAAATTTTAAGAACTAGAGTTGACTTAGTAGATATGATAATTATTTTCAAAAGTATTCAACTTCCATACAACAGATAGAGTATTACAGGAAGTGCTGAAATACCAGTTAGATGCATTGAAATTTTGAGCATTTAGAAATTAGAGTTACAAATTCTTTTTAAATATAAAGATAATGAGTTTCTCTGGGAAAAGTACTATCTTATGCTATGGTGGGAGGAAAAGTCCCTTTCACCCCACCCCTGGCATAATTAGATTCCTTTGTTACTATGTACCAATTTACCATACGGTATGGTGGCAAATAAAATTTGAACAATGTTGGTGATTGGTGTTATTAAACTAAATAAAATTTGTGCATATCAAAACCATGTAAAGCTAGGACTACGCATCCTTTGTCAGTGCACTAAACGCTGCATTATTGCCCCTTATTGGAACAGCCCCATCAAGTATATACTTTTCTGAGAGTACTCCAGTCCACGAATCACTACATAAATAACAGATGCACATCATGTTGAGTGGCAAATTATGCTTCTCAAAGCCTGCTGGTGACTGGTTACTACACATCTGGTATTCAATTTTAGCAAAGACAGCAAAACATGTAATTGTGTGTCCCAGTGACAGTAACCTCATGACTGTCTGATATTGAAGAGGGAATTAGCAAACAAAGATAAAAGGTGCCACAAAGAAATGAAAAGTGGTAACGCTGTATAATGCTGGAAGTGAAATTTTAATTGAACATAAACGGAAATACAGAAGAAACAGCTGACTGTGAGAATGCTGACACCACTTCTGTTTGAGAGACTGCAGGTCTATAGTCAGAGGAACTTAATGAAAGTGAACTTATCACTATAATTAAGGAAAGAAATTGTGATGAAAAGGATGAAGATGCCCTAGAGTAAGTGATGCCTGCAAAAAACACTTCACATCATGAACAATGAGGTATTTCATGCCATGAAAGCTAAAAGAATAAAATGCTGGAAGCCGATCCAAACATGGAAAGGAAAATGACAATTCACTAAGGCATAGAAAAGATACTCATTCTGTCTCATAAAGTTATACAAGAAGAAAACAAGTACTTCCCTATAAATATTTATAAGTGACGGTATGAGAGTTCATAATGTTTTCACAAAAAATTTAAAGTCATGGAACAATCATAATTTTTAACCTGGTTTAAGATGGCTTTGCAAGGTTGCAGCTACAAATCAAGAACAATCTACATATTGAATTATACTAGAAGAGCTTATAAAACTTGTGAATTTTAAAAACAAAATTAAAACAAAACAAAGTAAAAATATTTTCTCCCTAGGGTAATTATAAAGTCAATAATATTTTCTATTTCTTAAGTCCTTTATGTTTTCAAACTCCTTTCTAGACCTTTAAACAAAAGGACAGACAGCCTATTTTATCACATTTATATAAAGACAGCAAGAAAGAAAAATGCTAAATTATGAGAGAGGTCCTCTTCCTTATTAACAATCTGCAGCTATCATTCCTTTAGAACCATTGAGGACATTTATACCTTACAAGTACCTTGCAGAAAACCAGTGGAGTTCAAGGACGTCACCTCTAGCACAGACCCAACAATAAAACTGTGCCATGTCACATACACTGAGTTTATCTTAGGTGCCACACTATCAGCTGTGATGGGAATGTTAAATGTGCTAATAGAAGTGAAGCTTCCATTGCTATTAACGCTTCTATCACAGTACTCAACAAGCATTTCCACAGTGAATAATTAAGGTTTTAGTAACCAACAAAGTCAATCCTATACCTTTACTAACCTCTAATAATGCATGAAGTATGGTATTAGGAGTCTTTTTGAGAAGAAAACTGAGTAGGAAAATTGAGTGTATTGTAACATCCTGTTTAAGTATTTCCCATTTATTTTCCTTTTACAATGGATGATTTATTTGCCAACTTCATCTAAAATGACTACTTTGAAAAAACTACAGAAATCTCAAGTAGATTAGATGCTTCTGTATTTGTTATTTTTGGACCACAGAACCGTTTAAGTTGCCAGTAAGTAAAAGCCAGCACCTAGTTCCTAGGAGAGACAAAGTCAAGGAGTTAATTTTTACTTTGAGTGCTTAAATTTAAAATACACTCAGAAATTAAGAAAATTTACTTTGAGATATAAACAAACATGTGTTGCATACATTATTTGGTAAAAACAATTCCCACCTCAGGATCATCATCATCAAAATCGTGGTAAGTGGAATGATCTGGATTATTCACTTTATCTAACAGCTCGACTGCCAAAGACCGTGTCAAAGGTTGTGTGACAAAAGGGTGCTATAAAAATAAAATAATACAGAGCAATTATTAGAACTAAGATTAAGTGATATTTTATATTTTGAAACAATACAGATTTCAGGGGAGAAAGAATACCTGTAGTAACTTTTCAGCTGTAGGTCTTTTTTTTGGATTTTTAGTAAGTGCCATTTTCACAAAATGATGAAAACTATTTGACCTAAACAATTTAAAATATTAAACATTTAAATTATTCAATTCTTTGCTCATCTTACCATAAAAATAAATAACACACAAAAAAAACTTACCACTTCATTTTGTCCTTTAATTTAGGAGGCTGAAAATTGCTTTTGGTCATTAGAAATAATGCTCTGGAAAATCAACAATAAATCATTACATAGTACTTTCATATTTTATCATATATTATATAAATTCCATGACAATTTATTCTCAAATAAGATAAAGCAAGACCAAGAAAAGTATTTGTTTGTGACATAAATAATACTAGGAGGAAAAAACCTTAATTTAGACACAGGATTCTTAACTGTGACACACTGACCTCATTGGATGCAAGTCAAACATAGGAGGCTGAAGCTCAGCAAGCTCTATGGCAGTTATTCCCACCGCCCAGAGATCACAGAGCTGATTGTAGCCCCCTTTCCGCTCAACAGCAGCGACTTCTGGAGCCATCCTGAAGGAAACATTCCAGAAAAAGAAAAACCTTCTGTTTACTGCATCTTCCTTCATTCTCTCCAACAGGCACATGGAACTACACCTATCTAAGGCTGAGGACAGCCTTGATTTCTGAAGAACAAGCCTGTAGGACCAAGAGGCCCATCTTCCCCAAGGGCTTCTGGATGCTGACTCCTCTAAGACCACCCACCCCAAGCCCCTGCTGGTGATTCCTGTAACTGTATTGTACTATTTATTATACATTTATAAAAATTTACAGTTACAACAGAGCAACATGCCCCAAATTCTTCTATACTCCAATCTTTCTTCCCTTCTCCACGCAAATTCTACAAATTAGTAACATTTTGGAAGAAACAGTCTAGAATTTTTAGCTTTACTTCCTTAGACCACTAACTGCTATTTGGTCTCTGACTATTTTCATGTCACCAAAACAACTCATTGGGGCACCAGTGATCTTCATATTTAGTATTTAATTCATATTTACTACAAACTTAACAGGCTTTTGTTTATTATAATGAGACAATGTCATAAAAATGAGTATGTAGTTTTTTTAAAATGTATTTATTCAGAGGAAAGATATCAAATTCGGTAATTTTTCTTTTAACTTTAAGTCCTATTCCAATCATCTCTCTCTACATTGGCGTTTGATTTAAATGATTACACTGGTTTTCAGATAAAAAATTTTCAAAACCTAAACAACAGTTTTGAAAACAGCCAATTCAGATATGCATCTCAAGTCTTACTTATCAAAAGACTGATTTAAACATGTAGCTTACAAATATAAATAAGTTTGCTTTCCTGGTTTGATTTCAAGAAAGTCAAGTAAGTCAGGAAATTAAAAACAAAACAAAACAAAAACTGCAAAAAAAAAAAAAAAAATTCATCCCAAATGCTTGGTCTTAAATCTTTTTTATCCTAAACAGTCTATGAAAATGCAAATTATCATATGAAAAGTTAATTTTAAAGTTCATTACTTATTACTCCATTGATTGGTTGGTTTCCAGCTAGCTGGGAGAAAACCCTACTAGAGTACAGTACATACAGGTGATTTTCTTCTCTTAACTGGCCTCCCTTTAACTAGCTTGCCACATTCGCTGATGTTTTCTTCCATTTCTCTATAAAGAATGAGTGAATGATTCCAGCTAGTAGGCTACCTGCATGGCACTTCTACTACTGCCAGTTAAGTTGTACGCTTAGCACCTTCAATTGAGTTTATCTTTGAACCTGTTTATTCCAGTTATATCTGTAACTGTAAAAACAATTTATATAATTTAATTTAATTATGTGAAAAATGATTATGAAAGTAAAAAGAGTGTGCTGTTATGAAAATTAAGTGTAATGCTTTAGAAAAGAAGGCAGAAACTGTTAAAGATAAGTTTTTAAATACAAAATAAAATAAAAATAAACCAACAGATAAGGAACCACACGAAACTGTAAAAGTCTAGGAAGGCTACAGTTAAATGATTCCATTTGTATGACACTCCGGAAAAGGAAACACTGTAGAGAGAGAAATCAGAAGAGTGGTTACCAGAGGCTAGGGCTGGGAAAGGGAACTGACTGAAAAAAGAGGAAAAAGGAAACTTTTTAGGGTGATGAAATTAGTCTCTTATTTTGAATGAGGGAATGTTTCTCACCACTACAACATACAAGTTTCTCAAAATTCATAGACTGGTACACCTAATTAGGGTAAATCTATACTTAATAAACCTTACAGAAAAAACCAAAACAAAACAAAAACCAAACCCCACACACACACATGCTTTCCACATCTAAGTTCTCAGTGCTCTTTAGAACTTCTCATGCAAACCAAGAAATGTAAGTGACACATTAAGATGGATCTCTAAAATGTTTAAGGCAAATACGTATTAATTTTGAGATTTTCTACTTTAATAGACTTTTTTGATTAACTGTCAACATTTATTCTGTTAGATGAGAGTCCCTTCTATTCTATGTCCCTGGAGTATAAGTGGGAAAAAATGATATTAGGGAAGAGATATGCAGAGTGGGAGTGTTTCAAAAATTAACTTCACTGTTTCATAATCTCACGTGTTCTTAACATATTCCTCACATTATTATAAAAGGAATGACAAGAGTTTGTAGTTTCGGAAGCTGGAGTTAGAAATCAGTTGTCACCAACAAACATTTACTAATTATGTCTACAGAACCATGCTAGAGCCTTGGAAATTCAATGAACTTTAAGAGAATTCCTCCAGATGTTTTAAATCAAATTGAGATTTTTGAGCCTAAAAATAAGGACAGATAGCTCTTCAAGTCATAACTCCTCTCAGCAATCACCCAAATCAATGAGGAACAAAGAAAAATAGAGACATATTTTGTATCTGAAATATCTGGAGATTTATTTTACCTAGAATACAATGACTGAAAATTGAACAGTATGTGACGTGACAAAAAGGAGGAAGGACAGTCCTAAGTGCACTCAGGGAAAGAACAACCACCAGTAAGCCAATTAGAATCCCAAGAATCCCACAAAGGCTTACAAAGTAACAAAGGTGAGTGTTTGAAAGTGTCAAGTCTATACAAGGGACATTAGTTCCCCAGATTCCTACTCTCATCCTCTAAGACTCACCAATTACTCCTACCCCATTCCTACCAGGTGAAGACCAATGTAATCTGAACAAGAAAGGTTTTATACTCAAGAGATAACAGGAACAAAGGGGATCAGGGGGTGTGAGAAGGGGATATGATTAAGTAAAAGTCTGGACACAGAAAAGTGAGTTCCCCAGCTTCCTTCACCTGCGCAGGTCTAGAGCACTAGTAACCAGGCTTACACACTACCTCCCAGGCACCGGGACGCATCACCTGTACTGCTTGTTCTTGCTCTTCAGTGTGAACCAACAAATAAGGATCACCAGACATTCCAGGGAAGCCTCCACAATGCAAATCAGGAAGAACTCTGAATTAAATATATTATAGCTGAAATAACAGTTATAGGGAAAGGGCTGAAAAAGAAAGGTGGGAATGGTTATAGAAAGCAGTGAGAAAATTGATAGATTAATCCAAGTGGTCTAAGAATAACTAATGGGTTCCAGAAAGAGAGAGCAGGAAAAAATTTAGGAAAGAGATTATTAAAGAAATGCAAGAAAATTTCCTATAACTAAAAGACATGAATCTCTTAACTGAAAACTTAAGACATAAATCTCTTAACTGACACATCATAATGACACCAGGCTTCTCATCAGCATCAGAGACTAGAAGCCAGTAGAGCAGTATCTCAAAAATTTTAAGGAGTGGTTTCCGGCCCAGAATTCTATACCCATCCCTAAATTATCAACAAAGTATGAGGTTAGACAACAATGTCTGAAAAATTTTACTCCTCATGCACCATTTCTCAGGAAGTTACCAAAGCATATATTTCAGAAAAAAAGAGGGAGTAAATCAAGAAAGAAGACCTGGATTCTAGGAAGGGAATACTCAAACTGAAGATGAAAAAATTCCAAGCTTAAACCATGTGAAAGACAAAAACTAATGGTCCAGATTGGAATAGGAAGAAAGAGCGTTCCAGGAAGCATTATTCCAAGGAAAAACAAAACAAAACAAAAGCAAGAACAGACAAATGAATAAACCAAAAACAGAACTGACAGATAGACAGGCTTTACAGAGAGGAAAATTATATAAAGGCATCTGAAAGAAATATAAAATGTGGGAATATAGGGGAAATCTTAGCCAGGGATTAAAAACAACCAACTAAACAAATTAAAAATTATTATTATTATTTTTTTGGCATGAGCAGGCTCTGGGATTTGAACCCAGGTCTCTGGCATGGCAAGTGAGAACGCTACCACTTGAGCCACCATTGTCTGCCCCAAAATTATTTTAATTATTAAATCTAGGAAAAATTTTATCAAAAAAGTAAATGTAATATTGGTATACTAATTAACTTAGTAGTCTAAGATTGGACGATTGGAAGCTAAAATCTTCACGTCATAACAGAAAGTATACAAACAATGAACAAGTCTAGCCAAGGAAGAAGACGAAACTGGAAGAGTTTTTGTTATAAGCCCTTATAGCACTATTTGAATTTTTAAATATACATTTATTTGATAAAAAAAAAATCAATATAAAAGTGACATATAGCATATCCTTGATACCAAAATAAGTGGTACAGATGAGTGCCATACCACTGCTGACGAGTCACACCGCGAAGGCAGCAGGGAACAGCAACACTGAAGTGCTGAAAGAACTTTCACTAGCAGAGTGCTGTACCTTCAGAAAAGTTAACAGTTTGAACAAGAAAACTGTACACACTTATATTTGGTACTTAATCTCATATACAGCACAAGGTTAAGTAGTCAAAAACATTCACTGAGTGAATAAATGAGTGAAGAGGATAGTTTTATAGGATGGTCAAAGAATACACCAAGTACACATGAACAGCTAGAAACAGAAAGGAGGATCTGCGGTGGAGAACAGTAGGAATTCAGGTTAAGGAGGCAAATGGAGATCAGACACAGAAGACTCCAATTGCAAGAAATCTATATTTGATATGGTAGGCAACCAAAACTTGCCAAAAAGTTTAAGCAAACGGGTACTATAAATAATAAAATGTCGAAAGAAAATTAATCCAAATATTGACTAGAAATGGGTAGGTATGGAAGAAGATAGGTATAAAAATATTTGTGAAAATACATACAATACACGTAGGAGCAAGAGTCAGGTTTTTCGAGCAAAGCTGGAACTGTATCAAAGCTTCCGAAAGCCATATTAATCTTTAATGTCTTTTCTGCTGAATGAAAATTCTGCTGGATATTAAAAACTAACATGGTAAAATATTCTTTGGTTACATAATCCATCCACATGGATGGTATACTTAACCTGTTGATTACTCTCTTCTTAATCTGTATTTGACCACTCAGTTTATTGTTTAAGAAATGCGGTACTGCAGTAATCATAAAACAACAAAAAATTAAATTTCAATTAAAATACAATTACCAGTATGGTGTGCCAATAAAAGACTTTCTTTTGGCAATTGTAGCTGTTATCTGTGCAGATACTCCAAAATCAGCTATTGAAGAAATGACAAATATTTAGAAAACTGAGAAAAAATAAAATAATTAAAGAAAACACGAAAAAAACCTTTTAGTTATTATTTTCACTAAATAATTAACTTCACAGAAATGTGAAGTATTCTCAACCATTAAATTAAAACTTTTTACTTTACTGAACTAGAATTAAAACATTACAAAGTAGTCAGTGTATATCATAGTCAAATAGATTCCATATATCTATATGAATCAAAAGACAATAGAAGGTCAAGTTTAAGAATTTTGATGAGACAGGTGAGAGGCTGCCAGATTTAATGATATTATAATTTCTGATTCTCATAACCTGAAATTCAAGAAATACCACTGGAAGGGACCTTAAATATTATGATATTCCATACCCTCCTGGCCACACCTATGGCAAGTGACAGCAAATACACGAATATGCTGTTGGCAAATCCATCTAACTTGAAAATATATCCAAACAAAATATTCCCCAAAAAACTACCTTAGCAATTCATTCCAATACCAATGTCAAATACTACCAGGAAATTTATTCTTATTTATAAACTGTTACTTTTCCTCAAGATAAATATATTGTATTCTAATATTTTCTACTTTATTAATGATGGGTTCCAAATCTTCCTTAACTCAAGATATATATATATATATAGCATGCATTAAATGAAATATTTAATAAATATGAAATAAATTATTTTGAATACCTAGTAAACAAGACTTTGTTTATAAAACTACTATATTGCAAATGTCTCTTGCCTATATTTTCAAACTCAGTTATTACTTAAGTTTTGAACTGTATTTTAAATATAAGTTAAACAACCAAAAGTTACAAAATCAGTTTCCGTTTGAAATAAAGCAACAGTCAGCATCTAAACAGCATTTTTATATAAGTCAAAGAATATTTAATTCCTCGTGTCTGATGCTCCTTTAATCTATGGTATGGATAGATGAGTAAAAAGTATGGATAAAAAATAAACAAATAAAAGGTTAAAATAAATTGAGTAGATGGAAATACTAGTGGTCAATGAGAAGGAGGGGTAAGGGGTGCGGTATGTATGAGTTTTTTCTTTTTGATTTCTTTTTCTGGAGAGATGCAAATGTTCAAAAAAATGATCATGGTGATGAATACACAATTATGTAATGGTATTGTGAGCCACTGATTGTACACCACGTATAGAATGTATGTCAAGGATGTTTGTATGTTTATTTGTTAAGGTTTATGATAAAAATATATATTTTTTAAAAAGAGTATATTTAATTTTTAAAGCTTATATAAACAATGTAGGATTTTAACAGTTTTTGTTTATTTGCATTGTTTTTTGGTTACAGGATAAATCTGTATGGATTTTTCATTAGAAGTCACATTCCCAGGGATAGAGATGAAAGAATTCCCTAAAGATATTATTTCATTGTGTTCTTATAACAAACCTATCATAAGTAAAGGGCAGAGTTTATCCCCAATTAAGAGGTAAGGGAACATACAGAAAGGTCATATATGCCCTGTAATGAGATTTCCATCCAAAAATACACAGAAACTGTTTCAGGATAGGGGGAATTTAGTCCTTCAAAAGAAAACATAAAAGTGCTATGCTTTGAGCCAGAGTTGTACAAAGGGACAGAATTCCAGTATACTCACCCAGTTTCACATGACCATTATCCGTTAGGAGAATGTTAGCTCCCTTCAAAGAGAGAACACTTCAGTTAAAGTAGGGAACGCATTTCATCAGAACACAGAATATATAAAATATATGTATTTAAAATAACCCTAAGTGGTAGCCTTAGACCATAAGTACTTAATGTTAAATCATTTCATTCATTAGAAAATTTGTCGTTCACTTTTTATGTAATTTGACTATCCTTATGAAATGTTCTGGCTTTTCAATAATGCAAAAACCAGCTACTAACATAGAATGAATGTTAATATGGAACTGATATATTAGTAGTTTTCATCTAAATTTTATTTTGTCACTGATCAATACTGTCTCTAAAACGTTACCTTATAAAAGCATTTTTAGTTGCTTGTATTATACTTTAAATCTGACTGCTATTGCCTTCTCCTCCTTGTCCTCAAAAAAAAAAAAAACAAAAAACATACACACACAAAAAAAGCACCACCAAACAAACACGCAAACATAACCCGCTTTCTAGAACTCACTATCAACTGAATCCATGCTGGTGCTTGAGACTGCACTTTGCTGTTTAGTTCCTGAGGCTGACTACCCTAATATGACCCTGTCTAAAAGGTGACAGCCATCCAGTAAGTATATACACTTCACGACCTGGAAGCATTTTAGCTACTTCTGCTTCTTAATTCTAGCTTAAGAAGATAATGATTACTTCATCTTCATTTTCAATGATTCCTCAAAGCTTCTAGAGGAGGCAGAAATACTATCTTCTAAAGATACTGCATGCTTATTAGCCTTTTCCACAACTTATAAATGAGTAAGTGAATGTAAGCAACCTCTTTAGTCTAGGATACCATCAATCATGTAAGCTGAGGCCTGGGGGACAGGGGGAGATAATACTGGGAGAGGGAGAGGGAGAGAATAGAAGACTGGAAGGGAAAAAGAAAATAAAAGTAAGGTCCTAGTCTCCAAATGTCACCAGTGGAGCTGAGCTGTACCCACTGAGGTTACTGTGGCTCTGTGGAAAACTGGGGGAAAGGAAGAGGAGAAAGAGGAGAGAAAAGAGACTAGAGCAGGATTTGAACTTGATCGAGGCCTCAGCTACCAAGGCTGCTACCAGAGTTTTTAACTTGTTCTCTCCTCAGCTCAAAATTAGTGTTTCTAAGTTATACCTTATATCATATCACATTATGGCCCCCTCCCTCCCTGACAGACTTCCAGCATACAGGTGCTATTTTAAGATCTGGGGTGATGGTTATGAATAAGACGAAGGTGAGTATAAATTGACACAGGAAAGAAAGAAAATCTAAAAATGATTACATATGTGAATGAATGCACCAACAAATGATTTAAAATTAAATAAGACTTAAGTACTCTGAAGACACAGTAGGGCAGGAAGGCTTCTCTAAGGCAGGAATATGTGGACAGAGATCTGAATTAAATGAGGGTACACGGCTCTACAAAATCTGAGAAAAGAACATCTAGGCCTGAGGAACAGCAAGTACAAATCTCTGGGACCAGAATGAGCTTGATGTATTCCAAGAACTGTAGTTCAGTGTAGCTGAAGCAGAACGAGTAAAATGGAAGGAAGTATAGGGAGAAATGCAGGGTCCAGATCAGGCAGGGCCTTGAAGGCCACAGTGAAAAGCCTGGATTTTAAACTGCATATGAAGAGAAGCCTTTGCTGGTTTATAAGCAGGGAAAAAAGTGACATGTGGGAAACTGACCCACACAGTGGGAAACTGACAGCAGAACCATTCCAGGAACAGAAGCAAGGAGATGAGTTTAGAAGGCTATTAGAGAAGCCCAGGTGAGACAATGTGGTAGACAGAGGGTGGAAGTGGGGCAGCGCTAAGAATCCACCCATGGAGCCCAAACTATAAACTGTGGCTCACAAGTCCTTGCATAATGAGCACCACACCATCAGCCAAGCCCATCTCTTACCACTTGCAGACATTCTCCTCACTTCAATAATACGGTACAGCTTTTACATTCCCTAAGACCAATCTCTGCTCAGATTGCTCTCTTTGCTTGGGATTGTACTCCAACCTCCACTTCTGACAAGTATCTATCAATCTTTCTAAAGCATCTAAGTACCACTGCTACTGTAAAACCTTTCTTGATTTCCTCACTTTCTTAGAATCTCTTCTACTTTTGAACTCTAAAACTCTTTGCTTATGTCTTTTAAATGACTTAAGAAAAATACTTAAAGCAGGGGATCTCAGCAGGTGATATGAGTCCCCTGAAATTTCATGCAAAATTTTGGGGCATATTAGACATTTTTCTGAGGAGAAAAAGTCCATGGCTTTGAACAAAGTTTCAAAGAGCAATATGATTTTTTAGAAAAGGCTAAGAACCTTAACTGGAAAAAATCCTAGAAAACAAGAGGGGGAAAAATGAAGGAAGAGAAGGAGGAGGAACGATGATGAAAGAAAAAAGGAAAAGAAAATTAAATGAAAGGGGAAATATTCTAAGTTGGAGACATGGCAGTATCTTTAGAAATAACCCTAGGAATCCCATCATAGCAACTGGTTTAACAATGAGCTAACCCCAGTACATCCACTACAACTTGTTCTCCCCTAACAGTTAAAATGAAAGAACATCAGAAAAAGTCAGTGCTCATTTTTGCATTTTGGTGCATTATTATGATAGCTCCTCCAGATGCCAAGATTTACTGCACAATTCAAGGTTTGGGATGCACTCCAACCTCTACCTGAAACTTCCTAAAAACTGTAAGTTGATGGAAGCGTTGCACCAAATCTGATTTTCGCAAATAGCTGCAAATAAACTGAATTATTAATACACTGAATTGTATACTTCAAAAAGGTGAATTTTAAGGTATGTGAATTCTATCTTAAAATAAATAAAGCTGCTATAATCCAATCTGTAAAAGCATCACTCAGTTCTATTACAGTAATACATTGTATTTCACGTAACAAATCCATCAAATGGAATAATTAATACAATTCTGCTCAAAAGCTTGATCAATATTTAAGAATGAAGACAGGGGCTATTAGGTTAAAAATATGATATATACCTTTATATCTCTGTGCATTTTTCCTTTACTGTGAAGGTAATATAATCCCTAAAAGTTTAAAAAACAGAAAAAGAAACAAGATTTTACCAGAGAGCACACTTTGGGATTATAAGTGATCAAATGACAATTATTAAATCAATTTATCAAAGTTTCCTAAAAGGGAACAGATTCAAGAAAACGAGAGAGGCAAAACTCTTAACAAATAATTTTTAGCAAACTCAGCAAATAACTTTCTAAAAATAGATACCCCATTAGATTCAGAAAGCAAATAGTTTGAAATAATTTTTAAAAACTAGATACCATTAAATTCAGAATGAGTTTCAATAACCATTGATAGTACATGTAAAACTTACAATAACAAATTCATACTGCTTAGATTTTCAAGGTTACATAATTATATTTAGGATTTAATAAAGCGCTCACTTGTAAATATGAGTTTATTATTCAAACAGTTAAAAAATGGACTAAAACTATTTAAGAGTTCAACAAACCAGAATATTTAATCCTTTCATTTTAGTTAACTGGCACTAAACTTCCTATGGACAGCTTATGTACTAGTTGTTGTGGGCATGCAAAAAAGTTACAGAGTTATATACCTCTGACATCTGGGGTAAGTGAACATGCGTGTCTGTGATTGCCATTAATGTTGAAGCCCTTGAAAGCCCTGAATTTCTGCTATCATATTTTCTCTGTCCCTTCTGGATGACTGTGAGCTCTTCAATGGAAAGTCCCTTCACTGATAAAATGGTGTTGTCTAAATTCACAGTACAGATTTAAACTGAACGCATATAGATCGGGGTTAAACATGAGGATGAGCAAAAAAGGGCTTTACATTTCATAGCTAGAATATTCTAATTCTTGGGCCAACATGGTAAAAGGGGAAAAATTAACAATAATTTCATGATTTGGGGGTAGAGGGAAGTATATCTTTAGTCAGTCGAAATTTCTGCAAGTCTGAATTGAATGAGGAATTCTAACATTTGTAAGTTTCTTTTTTTAGATCAGCTACATTGAAGGGGAAATCAAGCTCAATAGAGTTTATTATATTTTTCTGTATAACTCACCCCCCAAAAAGTGATGAAGTTATAAGTATCATTGTTACTACTTGTCCTTGAGAAGCTTTGCTAAAATGTTTTAAAGTAATTGAATGTGGCAAGTCTAAATTGTCACAAACATCTGTTTAATATCATTGTAGGTGTTTTATGTTTGCAACAATTCATAAGTTTTTTAAGGTGGTGAAAAGGATATAACTGTGGTTTCCTGCCAGAGTTTCTATATAATAGTGAAAAAAGCGTCAGAGGATGCAGTTGGTTTGGGTTGTTTGCTCATACTCTGCTGGTCTTTTCTTTCTTTGCAAAAAAACAGGAAGCTGAAATTTGTTCTTTACTTAATTCAATTGATGTTTAATAAGGACTTATCTGTGTACCAGTGGCAATGCACAATATAAGAACATATAATTTAATCAATAATGTTACTTTTTAATTAGCATTTTATTTACCTGTAGTGTTTCCCTGCTAACATATGCAATTTGCAGTTCTGATAGAGGACCAGTTACTGTAAAAGAATAAAATTAATCACTGAAAGTTTTGACAATTCAACAACAGACTTAAAAATATAACTAAACAATTCTTCTAGAAGATAACCTCCACCAAGGTAGGAATTTCTTTTATGATTTGTCCATTGTTTTATCCCAGTGTTTATAGCAGTACTGGCACACAAGTATTTATGGAAGGAATGACTGACTGAAATATTAAAATTAATCATACTTTCAGTTTTACATTTACCTAGATCAATCTTACCTCTCACCTATTAAAAGAAAGCAAGTATGTCCAAGAGATTCAAGTTGTTTTTTAAAATTTGAGGTGCAACATGTTCTATGGCTATAAAATTAATATAAGTTCACTATGAAAAATTCCAAGCAGTAGAGAAGTTTGGAAAATAAAGATCACTTCCTTTTCCAAAATATCACTCTATGATAAATAATATTGATAGTTTAGCCTATATTCTACCAATTCTATGCAGAGACATTTTATAGAGTATACATGCATATGTTCCTCACAGACACATAAACACAAATGGAATCATATTACAAATACTACTCTGAACCTGCCCTTTTCCATCATCATGGGCATCTTTCCATATCTATATATATAGATACATATTTATATCTTAATCTTATCCTAATAGTTGGATACATGTGTGCATCTTTCCACTACAGAAGATATTTAAACAGTTTTTCTTCTTTTTGCTATTAAATTATTTTATAATAAAGAAAAACATTAAGTAGAAGAAAGAACTCTAGAAACTGAATTCTAATGATGGAATCCTTTGCTAGGTAGTGATTTCACATATACCCAAACTAATAGCTTTGTACAAATGTTTGTGTACTTGTGATATTTTACAATTGTGGAAGAGAAAAATTATTTTTTGAGGACAGGGCAGGTTTAAAGGTCTGAAGATAAACCATATAATGAAATTCTGTGGCCCCTAAGCCCACTCTCATTCATAAGCCTTCTTGAGATTTCTGCTTCCATAATATGACAGACAGGAAAACCCTGAAAATAATACTTAGAAATGACAGAAAAAAATATATTTTTAATTTTTAAATACTTAATTAAGCTCATACACAGTAAGAAAGTTTCCTAGGCACCAGAGGGGAGATGAAGCGCAGAATGGTAAAAATATGAGCGACTACTCTAGCTGACCCTCAGCACAAGGCCAATCTTTGTAAGCTCAGTCTTTTGTTTTATCTCATACAAGGCACAGAATACATAGTGGAGTCAGAGTCACAACAGATTCCTGCATAAAACCAAGAACCTTAAAGAGCAACCATCCTCACAGAACAGCAGACAAGACAAAAAGATGGGCAGGAGCTTGTCTGTCACAGCTACTATAATGGACAGGGGAAAAAGGTCTCAGTACAAGCCTCTTTTCCACTCAGGTTTAGGGTTCAAATATATAGTGAAAACAATGAGATCACTGGTATATCAAGGGAAGGAGGCACTCTGAAAGGATACCTCCTCAAAAGCCATATGGAATTCAACTTCAAAAAGGTCAGGAAAGTTGATCTCAAAATCTAATATTGCAAAAAAAAAAAAAAAAAAAGACAAATAATCCACTGGAAGCTATGTAATAGAATTTGGGAAGTTGTTAGAGGACAATGTTCAAAGGAACACTAAAAGTGTCAACATTAGTGCAAAGAAAAAGTTAAACGAAAAAACAATTAAACAACAACAAAAAAAAAAAGAGGAGGAGGAGCTCATAAAAAAATATCAATTAAAAACGTTCCCATCTGCCAGGTCAAGATGGTGGAATGAGATACTCCAGGGCTCCATCTCCTAAACAAAAGCTTTAACAACCAGTAAGAACTGGTAGAAACATCTTTTTCAAAGCTCCAGAAAATGGTTAAAAGACTGCAGCAACAGGGCAAGTACCAAGTAAAGGTAACAGCTACTTCAAAGCATTAGGATCTTGAGGTGCCCTAAATGGTCACGCCCCAGCTCAGTGGGAAAGCCTGCCTGGGCTCCCAATGTAGGTTCCTGGTCGCAGTTCCACAGGGAGCAGAGTAGCTCTCAACCTAGTCTGTCTGGTGGTGGCCTGAGGGACGTGCCATCCTAGCATGTCCCGTGTTTAAAAGGCAGAACGTGGGCGGCTGCCGTGGCTCAGCAGGAGGAGCTCCGACCTGCCGTGCTGGAGGTCTGGAGTTCGATCCCTGGTGCCTCCTGCCCATATGCAAATTTAAAAAAAAAAAAATCTAAAAGGCAGAACACTGTGGGAGATAAGTTATGCTGCCTGGAGCAAGCTACAGCTGTCAGGATATAAGAAACAAAAACCTTAAGAAAGTGTTCCTACATATGCTCAAAGAGTTAAAGGAAAACATGGACAAAGAACTAAAGAAAATCAGGAAAATCATATATTAACACAAAGAGAATACTGATATAGAGATGGAAATTATGAAAAGGTATCCAAACAGAGCTGAAGACCTCAGAAACAGAAATTAAAAATCCCCTTGAGGGGTTCAGCAGCAGACTGGAACTAGCAGAACAAAGAATTAATGAACTTGAAGATGAGACAATTGAACACAGCCAATCCGAGGAACAGAAAGAATGAGAGAATGAAGAAAGTACACAGAGCCTGAGAAACCATTGGGATGCCATAAGCATACCAATACACACACTGTGGGAGTTGGAGAAGGAGAAGAAAGTGAGAAAGAGGCAGTGAGAATATTCAAAGAAATAATGACTGAAAACTTACCAAATTTAACAAAAGACACGAATATACACACCTAAGATTCTCCACAAACTTCAAACAGGATAAACCCAAATAGACCCATACTGTACCATGTGATAATCAAACTGGTGAATGCCTAAAAGAGAAAACTGAAAACTACGAAAGACACAACATGCCACATACAGGGGAGCCTCAATAAGAGTAAGTGTTGATTTCGAAAGCAGTAGAAAGACATATTAAAGAATGGAAAGCAAAAAATTGCCAAACTAAGAATTCTATATCTAGTAAAAATTATCTTTCAAAATTAAGAAAGAATTTAAGACATTCCCAGAAAAACAAAAAAGTCAAGGGAGCTTATCACCACTAGACTGGCCTTACAGAAGATGCAATAGAGAATAAGTTTGTAGGCTGAAAGGAAAGGACAACAGACAACATCAAAGCCACATGAGGAAATAAAGAATTCCAGAAGGGGTAATAACATGGAGAACTATAAACACCAATAATACAATATTTTTGGTTTGTATCACTACTTCTTACTTCCTACAGTATCTAAAAGGCAACCCCCTAAACTGTGATGATAGACCAGTGCTTTGGGACTTACAATGTACAAACATTTAATTTGTGACAAGAATTACAAAAAGGTAGGGGGATGTAGGAATATACTTTGTGTATATTATTGAATTTAAGTTGGTATTAAAGCAAACAAGATTGTTAGATTTAGGATGTTAAATTCAAGCTGTATGGCAACTACAAAAAAAATATCGGAAAATATAAAAACTCATGGAGACAGAAATTAAAATATAGGTTGCCAGGGGCAGGGGACAGGCGGAATGGAGAGGTAGTGCATACTAGGTGTAGATTTCTATTTGGGTAGATGGGAACATTTTAGTAATGCAATGTGATGAGGGCACCACGATAATGTGAATGTGATGAATCCCACTGAATGGTATTTCTGATAATGGTTGAGATGGAAAAGTTTATGTTGTATACGTATGTTCCCACAACTTAAGGAAGAAAAAAAAAGAAAAAGAAAGAGTAACTAAAGGCAAAATGACAATTAAATGCAATATATGATCCTGAATGGGATCTAACAAGGGAGGAGACAAGGCTCAAGGGACATATTTGGGACATACAAAAACAGGACGATAGGCTGTAAGCTTTTATCAATACTGAATTTCTTGAACTTAATTACTGCATGTAAGGTGTTTGCATAAGTAAATACCCTTGTTCTTAGGAATAGTAAATGGCAGTCATAAATGTTCAAGAAGCATGATGCACAGAACCTACACTCAAGTGTTCAGAAAGCAGATTGATAGAATGATACGACAAGTGTGACAAAATGCTAAAACTGGTGGATCTGGGTATCTGGGGGACAGGGGTATGTTTCAATTCTCTGTTTAGGGTTTGTATTATTTTTCTAACTATTCTGTGAGTTTGAAAGTATTCAAAAGTCAGAAGTTTAAAAAAATCCCCCTTGCCCCACCATGGCAATTAAAAATATATCCATAAATTCTTTTATACTTCCCCCTCCAACAGGTAGACCTTAATGTTTCTCTATTAAATGAGGTCTGGACTTAAATGACTTGCTTCTAAAAAACAGCATATAGAGGAAATGAAAGTATTCAACTTCTGAGTGTTCAACACAAAAGACTTTGTGGCTTCCTCCTTGCTCTCCTTGGGATCACTTCTTCTGGTGGAACTCAGCTACCATATCATGAGGACACTCAAGCTGTCCTACGGAGAAATCCACAGAGTGAGGAATGGAGACCTCCTGTGAACAGCCAACAAGGAACTAAAACCTTGTGCCCACAACTATGTGAACCATCATGGAAGCAAATTTTCCAGCCTTACTCAAACCTCCAGGCAACTACAGTCTGACCTATGAGTTGACTGCAAGCTCATGAGAGACCATTAGCCACAATGACCCAGCTAAACAATTCCCAAACTTCTGATCTTAGAAATGTGAGATAATAAGCATCTTTTTGTTTTAAGATGTCAAGTCATGATAATTGCTTTATTGATAAGCAGCAATAAGATAACAAATATATCTCCTTTTTTTTAGGAGATGTAATTTTTGAAAAACCATATGGAGTAAGTGACAGAATTAAGGACATTAAATGAAATTTAAAAACTTGCTTAAATTTACTTCAGAAATAAGTATCCATAACAGAAAAAAACTGTCTTTTACCAACAAAAAGGGAAAGTTTTTTGCAAATTTATTTCCAAGATCAAAATATTGTTTGTATATACCTGCAAAATATAAATAATCAATCAAAAACCCCTCATAAGCACTAGGGTCATTAGAAAAGAACTTCCCTTTCATCAAAAAGAGAAATCCAGAAAAGAGAATTTCATCAAAAAGAAATTATATTATATATATAATCCAGTATATATTGCCATGAGAAAGTTACTTGGTGGAAACCTGGTAATGCCAAAAGAGTGAACACAGATAAAGGTAGCTTCAAATTTTGTATAGGCATGTAAATTCCAATATGCAAGTTTGAAAATATCACTTCCATTGACCCAGGTGCTGATTAGTGTAAATAAATCAGTATTAACAAATTTACATTACTTTGTTATCTCCAAGGCCTAATTCTTAGACTACAATGGTAGCTGTTTGAACTGGAAATGTAACAATGACAACCTATGCTGTTCTGAACTAGTCTTCTTGCTTCTTCATGAAAAAAGGCAAAAAGGGAGTCTGTCAACAAGTAAGAAGCAGAATCAGATACCTAAGACCAATCATATGTAATATTTGATGGAAGCACTACTAAACAAGCTGAGAAAGTCTAAAAACTCAGCATGCTTTAAAAGATTAAAGATGTAAAAAAACTAATGAAAAATCATTAAGAAAACAAGACAAAAAATAGCAGAGGGAGATTTGAAATAGAATCAAATAATTTCTAAGTGAAAAATATGGTCATCAAAAATTAAAACCTAGTAGATATACTAATCACAACTGTAAAATTAGTGAACTAGAAAAAGGATGTGAGTACTCAAGAGTTTATCTACTAAGATAAATTTAGTCTATCTACTAAGAGATAAAAAAACATAGAAAACATAAAAGTATATTTAAGAGATTTAGAGGTTAGGCTGAGAAGATCTAACATACATGTAATAGAAATTCCAGAAGGAAAGATCAGAGAGACTGGGGGAGAAAATATTTGAAGATTATAATTGTGAATTTTCCAGGTTTAACAAAAGTGCTACATTCTCAGAGGAAGCACTTAAGTCCTTACAGAATAATAAAAATAAATCTATACATAGACACTGGAAACTCCCAAAATGAAGAGAAAAACCTTATAAGTAATTAGAGAGAAAAAGTAGCTTACCTATAAAGGACCAATAATTAGACTCACAGCAGGCCCCAACAACTATATAAAACGAAGACAATGGTCCGATGTTTTAAAAATGCTGACAAAAAAACTTGTCAACCTAGAAATACCTTTCTATACCCAGTTAAACTATCATTTAAGAGTGATGGTCAAAGACTGAGAGAACTTATCACTATGAAGCCTTGCTCAAAGAGCTGTAGGAAGAAGGAAATTAAAGTAATAAATGAGGGAAACAATAGTAGAGAAAGAGATTAATCCAAATTAAAGCTAAAAAGGGAAGCAGCTTTTTAAATTCATAACATAAAGAAAATACACACGTCTAGAAATACAGTATTTGTTCTGCAATGTTCAATAATGCCAAAATTTCTCAATTTTCATTGAACTTTTAGAATCAAAATGCCACATTTAAAAATAAATTTTTCTCAAATATATACTAAAGAACAGCCACACTTAAACAAAAATATCCTTAGAAAAGAAAAAAACTTTTCATAAAGCAGACATGTTTTCATGTTCTTCTTTCCAGTTTTCAAGGCTCTCCATTATCTGACCCCATTCCCCAAATATTCTGATCAGTAAGAATGATTTCACATCACACCCTTATATCATTGTACTGTTGTTTTATCTCCTAGAATATGCTTCTTCCAATCCAAAATTTACCTATCTTTTAAAAAGACCAATTTTAATACTACTGCTGTATCACCTAGATATTATTTGGGTTTAGTTAGGTGTCAAGGCCTCTGTGTGTTTTCTTGAAATCTGAGTTTGAAATCTTCAACTAACTACAATACATTCTTTAGAATCAGCAAATAGTTCAAATGTGTATAATGTTCCAACTTCTAAAACAAATGTTCCTTTCAACCTTATATACCTGAAATATTTTTACATATCCAAATAAGATAATAATGCAAAAACAAAGCTTTCTTTCATACAAATAAGTTTGATGTTTTAATGCATTAAATAGCTGTATTTTCAGATATTCTCTTCACTCCCTAAAAATGTAACTTTGGTCTTACCATGATAAATATCCTGTAAAGAACCACCACCACAAAACTCCATGCAAATCCAAAGTTTATCTCGCCTATAAAGAGAAAATAAGCATATATCATATTTTCATGGTTAATACTATCTATTTGAGGTAACAAGTAGTTTCAGGTTCTTGCTATAAACTTGAAAACCACATAAATCCAAAGATAATCTTACTTAGAGGCTAATTAATCTCTATGAGTAAACGAAACGAATTAATTAATGTTAGTACAACTCAATTTGAGGTTTTAGTACTTAAAACAGATAAAAGGTTTCATCATTTGTAAGATATAAACTGTCTCAGACACATCCAAAAGGGAAGAGAAAATTCCCCTTTACTTAAAAGCTCCCTTCCCCCACAGCTTACCTATCTATCCCCTTGACAGTATTATAAATGTTAATGTTAATCAGAAATTATGCAGATATATCATCACAGAAAAATGCCAATATGTCTCAAAGAATATTACTTTGATAGCATTCTCAATCAACAAAGAGACAATGTAAACTTTGGCCTCAATATCTAAAGACTCAACAAAGATAATTCCAAAACAATCTCTATTAAAATTCAACACTCACTTGTCTTTAGATAGCATTTCTTTCTCATGCTCACATTGCAGGATATGATAGTCATATAGTTGTATGATAGACTATCATAGTTTCTATGATAGTTTCTCTATTATCAAAGATTTACATACTTTGTTCCTTTCTTCTTAATTAAATTCAAGCATTCATAACTACTTCTCCTAAAATGTACCAGGAAATATATTGAATTATTCAGGGTGGCACAGTTGGAATAGAAAGTCTCAACTCAGCAAAGTGAGTCTAATGGAGACGAAATATTCAGTCTTAATAATCTCTGTCTCTCTCACCACTGCATTCATAGTGCCTAGAGGAATATCCAGCAAACGAGCATTTGTCTTAAGAATGAATGTATGCATGAGTGGCTGAAAGAATAAAATTATTTAAGATCAGGGGTCAATAACTCTGGTCAGTAGGCCAGACCCAATTTGCTGGCTAATTTTGCATAGCCTAGGACCTAAGAATGGTTGTTGTATTTTAATAAATGATTAGATGAAAATAAAAAGAATAATATTTCTTCACAAATGAAAATTAATGAAATTCAAGTTTCAGGGCCCACAAATAAAGTTTTATTGGAACACAGTCATGCTTATTCATTTTCATACTCTCTGACTGCCTTTGCACTATAACAGCAGAGTTGAGAGCTGTGACAGAGACAGTATGGTTCACAAAGCCTAAAATATTTATTATATGGCTCTTAAAAGAAAAAGTCTGCTGATGCCTGGATTAGATGATTCTTTGATTAGCACATAATTCAGGCACATATAAAGTGCTGTGCGATTCCAAAGGGCAGAATAGGGGAGGAGAGTCAAGGGGAAGTTTTAGGAAGGAGATAACATTTGAATTGGGTCTTGAAGTTAAAGCAGTAATTCACCATGGACAGACAGGGAAGGTGCCTCTGCAAAGGAATGGAGATTTGAAAGAAGACACCACATTTGACAACATGGAGTGCAACACAGGCTGCTTAAAGAGACAATAGCAGGAAACAAGGCTGAAATAAACAGGCCACACTGTGAAACAATGCCCGATAGGCAAACTCCTCCATTTACCTTCATCTCGATGGTTTCTAGTTTAGCAATGTATCTCTTAAAATATGGTGCCCAGAACCAAGTGTTATTTTTTAAAAATCTTTTTTATTGTATAATATATACAAAGCAAAGAAAGAAAAATGTAAGTTTTCAAAGCTTTCTTCAACAAGTAGTTATAAGGACAGATCCCAGAGTTTGTCATGAGCTACCATACCATCATCTCAGATTTTTACTTCTAGCTGCTCCAGAACATTGGAGGCTAGAAGAAATAAATCTTTTTTATCATCACAATTGATATTTTTAATCCTTTTTTTTTGAAAAATAACACATACAAAAAAAGCAATAAATTTCAAAGCATATTACCACAATTAGTTGTAGAACATATTTCAGAGTTTGACATGGGTTACAATTTCACAATTTTCGATTTTTACTTCTAGCTGCTCTAAGATGCAGGAGACTAAAAGAAATATCAGTATAATGATACAGCAATCATACTTGTTTATTAAACCCTACCTTCTCTGTATAACTCTACCACCATCATTGATCTTTCTGTCCCCCTCTTTAGGGGTATTTGGGCTATGGCCATGCTAACTTTTTCATGTTGGAAGGGGCTGTCAATAATATGGGGTAGGGAGAACTAGCCGATGTTCTGCAGAAGCTGGGCC
Source organism: Myrmecophaga tridactyla (assembly GCA_004026745.1). Lineage (NCBI taxonomy): Eukaryota > Metazoa > Chordata > Mammalia > Pilosa > Myrmecophagidae > Myrmecophaga > Myrmecophaga tridactyla. Next base: position 119,811 of record PVIY010001422.1, on the reverse strand, counting down.
CTCTAGGTTTCAGGACTTTTCTGGTCCAGGGACCCATCTGGAGGTTGTAGGTTTCTGGGAAGTTACCCTAGCGCATGGAACCTTTGTAGAGTCTTTTATATATTGCCCCAGCTGCATTTAGGATTGGCTGGCATGGTTTTGGTGGGGTTGGGCAAGTTATAATAGGTAGCAATGTCTAACTGAAGCTTGTGGAAGAGTGACCTCGAGAGTAGCCTCTCAACTCTAATGAACTCTCAGCCACTGATACCTTATTTCTTACACCAAAGACTATTTTGAGTGCAGCTCAAACAGTGCCTTAAAAAGTGGAACTGCTGTTGTCAGGCATGGATCACACAGGGCGGTGATAGTGGGCTTAGCCAGGGACCTCAGAGGTGAACTGAGTTGGTTTAGATGGGGTAGTTCATGCAGCATACAACAAAGGTACACAAACCTTCAGTGCAAACTTTGAAAGGAAAGAGAAGCAAGGCATCTTTAGAAGGTAAAGCTGAAGACAGTGAAGCCTAGAGGAAAACATCTGAAGCCACCTAGGAACTACTATATGCAGGGGGCCCACATACCAATGAAATCGAGGCATAACAGCTGATAGTAAAATATGAGCTAACTGTGCCCCAAGCCTGGTTTTTAAAGAATTTTCAGAATGAATGTATCGGGCTAGCAGATGGGTGGTTTTATCCAAAATGAGGAAGAGACAACTAAGACTGCTACTAAGGGAGAAGTTTAAATCCCTCAGAGAATCAAACAATGCACAATTATCTCCTTTATTTGAACACTATAATTCTATTAAATTTCCTAAAGCCTACCTTCAGTTGTATAGCAACTACATTAACTATGTTATATATGTATATTTATATAATGTAAAAGGTAGTCAGACCAGTTTTCTCTCCAGTTTCATAGAACATCTGATTCATTGAAACAGAGCACAAGACCTTGTCTTTATTTCTTAAATCTCACCCTTAAGCATCAAAAGAAAGTAGCTTTGACTCACATCCCTATTTCTGGCATGCATCTTATTAGCTCTCAGTGTTTCATTTTTAAATCCATCAACATAGTGTGATGCATATTTGTGTTAGGCTTAATCTACATTGTAGGGGCAGTGAGCTAATATTTTATGTACCCTTTTTGGAAATACATACCCTCATACTCCAGAAGTGATTGATTAGCACCTGAAAGACCACTATCCTGCCTTTAGAGGCAACTACTACAAGGACTTTCCATATATGACATTTTGATCTGTATGAGTGGGTTTACTAATGAGCTTAAGAAATATTAGAAATTATTTTTCACCAGTGACAGGTATACTGTTCTAATCATGTGGATTACTTAGAATGACCATTTGGCAGCTCTCTGCCTTTGCCTAAGCTTAGGTATAAAAATACAGCAAGTTCATCAGCCTATATTCTTTGGAGTGACACTCAGACTAAGGTAGAATTCCACAGCCTGATTTCTCTAGGTTAGCTTAGCCAGACCTCAGAGTGAACCGAGTTGGTTTAGATGAGGTAGATCATTCAGCATACAACAGATGTTCTAGCATACTAGAACTCTGGTCATTAAAGTGTGGTTTAGACTCCTGAGAGTCTCCAAGACCCTTTCATTAGGTCATGGGGTCAAGTCCATTTTCATAATAACACTAAGAAGTTATTTCTGTTTTTACTTGCTTTCTCTCACAAGAGTAGAGTGGAGTTTTCCAGAGGTTACATGAGTGTAATGAGGACATAATTCCTCCACAGGTTCTGGAATATGTGTTCATATACTGTGTTTTTTAAATGTCTCAGCTTTAATTTCTAATATGTAAAATATCAGTAGATATGCTTTACTTGAAAAAAAGGCTCTTTGGGGGTACTCAATACTTTTAGTATAAAATAAAAGGGGTGGGGGTTGATACAACGGTAGTTCAGTAGAAGAATTCTCACCTGCCATGCAGGAGACCTGGGTTCAATTCCCAGTCCATGCACTTACCCAAAAACAAACAAGCAAAACAAACAAACAAAAAACCCCAAACAACAAAAATTCAACAAAATGGTACTGCAATAATGGGATACTCACATGGAAAAATAATGAAAATAATGAAATGTGACCCCACCATACAGCATACATAGAGGATAGACAGATAGATAGATAGATAGATAGATAGATAGATAGATAGATAGATAGATAGATAGATAAATGGGTTCTGATCACAGATCTATGTTCAACTGATTTTTTAACAAGGTTCTCAAGTCCACTCAACAGGGACAGAAAAGTCTCTTCAATGAGTGGGGTTAGGAGAACTGGATATCCATAAACAAAGAATGAAAGAGGACCCTTATCTCACACCCTATACAAAAACTAATTCAAAATGGGTCAAAGAACTGACTGTAAGAACCAGTACCATAAAACTCCTAGAAGAAAATGTACGGAAAAATCTTCAAGATCTAGCAGTAGTTTCTTAGACTCTACACCCAAAGCATAGCAGCAAAAGAAAAAATAGATAAATGGGGCCTCCTTAAAATCGAATTCTTTGGTGTGCCAAAGGACTTCGTTAAAAGGGTGAAAAGGCAGACTTTTCAATGGGAGAAAATATTTGGAAACCACATATTTGAAAAGGGTTTGACATCTAGAATACATAAAGAAATACTACAACTCAACAATAAAAAGAAAAACAACCCAAAGCTTATCTTTTTCAAAGAAGAGAGTAGATAGGTATAAATTAGAATGACCACTATAATCTTCATTCTCATATTCTGAGCGTTCACAAAGGCACCTAGACACATACTTCCAGTTAAGATCCTGTTGTGTCCTTCCCCGGTCTTCTCTTTGACTCAAATGCAAAAACAAAATAAACAAACAACAACAACAACAAACCCAAAAACTTCTCTCAGTTTTATATAATCAAGAGACCATGGTGACTTCTTTTCTCGGTTACTGTAATAAACATAACAGAACTCATTCCCTATTTCAATTCCCTAAACTCCTACTTCATTCTTCACAGAATATATAACTTCTCTATTAAAAACTTCAACAAGTATGTGCAATATTACAGACCCTAAATAAGGCATAAAAGGTTCCTTTTACCTTACCTACTGCAACTACATCCTTTTCTTCTCAATCTTTAAATGAGACTAACAGCTGCCTCCTGAATACTTCTTGACTTTTCATGCATGCTTCTCTTTGTCAGAAATTACCATTTTCTAAACACACCCACACCAGTAACCCCCTGTCAATTCTTTAATACCTTATTTGGGAATTACTCTTTCATGGAGCTTTCTCTACTTCTCCTAACTTGACAAAATTAGATACTACAGTCTTTACCATTTCTGGTTTTATATCTAAATTTTATTATTATGTCCAGCATACTGTTAGAACCATTTGCTCATGTCTATTTATCTTATTAGATTATAAGCTCTTTAGGGCAATGACTAGATTTCTCCATTTTTTACATCTCCAGAAACTAACTGATCCTAAGAAACAGTATATCATAAGAAATAGTACAAAACATTTTGTAAATGGTGGTGTAATTCAAGCTACTATTGAGATAAATGTAAGCTACTATTGAATTATGCTCCCCTGAACTAATACTCTAAATCAAAAGTTTAAAATATGTGATGTATATAAAATTGTTATTTCTGTATGGGTATGACTTGCTTATCATTTAAGGACCATTTGATGTTACTCAACCTGAGCTTTAAGAGTTCAAACTCGACAAGAATGTCTTTATTTTCCTAACTTTATTTTCCTAACTCTTAAAAGATATGCTGGGCTAAGGAATGTTTAGTGTGAACCTTAAGCTAAAATCATCCTTAGCACAAAAGAACCAGTAGTTAAGTTCAACTGGGAGTAAAGAAGAGGCCGATGATGATTTAATTCTGTTGTTTTATAAATATCCACTCATAGATATACAAAGATATACCTCCAGACCAGCACTATTTACTTTAAAACACATCCACAGTGCCAGGTTTAAATCCCAGTGCCAACAATGAATAGTTGGATAATCTAAAGCATGCCGATTATTCAATACTATTTTCTTATCTGCAAAAACAGTGGACCATGTGACAAGTTCTCTTAGTTCCTTTCAGCTCGAACATTTCACCAAGTCTAATCACTAGTATTCCACATTTCAAATTTGAACAGAGTCTGGCCTTTAATTAGGGAATAAGGGAAGAATCTTGATAGGAGGAGGATTAAAAACTGTTCTATATTATAATGCCATTTTCTCTGACATCACTTTCACTGGCTACACCAGTTACAACACAAAATCATCTATTTAGATTACAGAACACCAAAAGAGCATAGTTCTACTAAAAACTAACTCTAATTTTGTATAGTTTACTTCAGTGCCTGGGCAGTTTTCCTCTGCATTGTCTTTAAAATATGTGAATTAAAATCAAAGTATCTTTCTTATTACTTCACCAAGAAGCAATCAATTTAAAATGATTAAATCAATCATTTAAGTGATTGATATTTAATAATTAATAGAGCTAAATCAATCTAAAATGGATTATGATGATAAATGCAGAATTCTGTACTGAGAACCATCAACTCTACCCTTTCAATGACTTGTACAATGTGTGAATAAAATGGCTTAGAAAAAAAAAAGAAAAAAGAAGTCAGCAATCTATGAACACAATATTTATAGAAAGAATTAGAGGCTATTCTGTCAATGACTTGGAATACACTATAAATACTTGATGTTAAACTCATTCAAGTGTCTTATCTGTAAAACGGAATTAACATCTAGAGTAACACTGCTAACAGGGTTGTTGAAAAGATTAAATGAGGCACTAATATGTACTTAAAAAGCAGTTGAGAAGCAATATGAATAGGATGGTAGAAGAGCAGTTAACATTTACTGAACATTTATTATGTCTCAAACTCTGTTCTTAGCACTTTACATTTATTTACCCATTAAATCCTCATAACTATTCCCCATGATGTAGCTATTGCCATCATTCATACTTTATAGATGAGGAAACTAAGGCACAGAGTGATTAAGACATTTGCCGTACGTCACCCAGTTATTAAGTCACTGAACAAAGGACTGAATCCAGATAACCTGACTCCAGAATTCAAGCTCTTAATTACCAAATGCAGTTACTGTCTCTCTGGGGAAAAAAATTCAAAAACAAAAAACATACTCGTTTCATCATACCAAGGGTTATCATATAAATGCCTGGGGCTTATATGGAATAAGAGGTTAGGCTTTGAATGGTCCCATAGTTCTGTAAGATACAGACAATGTTTGAGAAATACACTTAGTTCAGTGCCCATGGGGGAGCAAAAACTCTCTTTAGAAGGTCTGTTTGCTCTTGGGGGGACAACATTGTAATGCTTTGTAATGTAGGTAGATCATTTTTTCAGGTCTAATAACTGTAAAATACATTATTTTGAAGTTATGTTTTTAACTGTAATTATCTGGTATCATGAATTTAACTTTATGAAACTAACTTTTTAAGAGAACTGTTTCTTTGAGCTGATACAGTAACTGCTTTGCTGGATCTGCTCCATAAAATAAAAATTGATGCAAAAGCTATGCTAGGTTGCTGTTTCAGCCATTCACCATTAAAGTAGTTTTAAATTGGTCTTTTAAGTGCCCATGTGAAATGCATAAAAGTTACTGACCTGGGGGTACAATCTGTTCCTATTGGAAAGGGTTAGTTAATTCCATAAAGTCTCCATTAAACCTTCAAAAGGCTGAGCAACTGAAGGTGTCCAGGTTGGCTGTAAAGAAACTGGGAAGATGAGAGGGCAGATAACCCAGCTTTTTCCATCTGCTGTGCCCATATGAGAAGAGGGAAAGTGTTCCGTACCTGGGTCACATGAGAACGAGAGCCTGTGATAAAAGTGCCTTACATCCTTATATTGATGCAGCATATTGGAACAAAACAAAAGAGTTCTACAACACTAGGTCAGTTTTCCCTTTGGAAGGAACCTTAAAAAATAATCAGGTCACAGTGTTCTCAGAGATGCACACAGAATTGAGTGAAAAAAAAAAAAGATTTGACTCTGAGGTCAGTGGAATATGATCTGGGAAACCCAGCTTGGTTTTGCCAAAACAAAACAAAAGGAGGCAAATTCACACCCCTTCTAAGTTCACTTTAGACCCTGGAAAAATAAGTCACCGAAATAAATAATTATGGTCTTAGTCCTCTGGACAAAATGAAGGAAGAGGATGATGCAATACTCTGAAGCTAGAAGCACAAAAGAAAAAAAGGTTCTGCTAGAAGTACAAAAGAAAGCAAGGTTCTAATGAAAACATACCAAGAAGAGATGCTCCTGACTTTCTATATTCACTCAAGTCTAGAAGAAAGGGGCAACAGAACGGTGCACTGAGGTCTCCAGTCAATTGAAGGAAAACTAGTTTTTACTTGCCAACTTCCTCACTGAAACAACATGCAGAAATCCCAAGAGTACAATAGGTAAGAGTCATGGTACTATAATAGTGGTTACAGTTTTAATATAATAAAGTCTTAAATAAAAATTCCACTCATATCAACATATCTTTTCTCCAAAATATGAAGAAAACTTCAAAACATGGTATTAGAGCAAAATTTATTTTGTTAGTGTATGGGGTGATGCTTTTCAAAAGGGAAACAATGTACCTGAGATAGCTTCCAAAATAAGCAACAATATTTGAGTGTTTACAGTCTTTCATCATAATAATTTCTTGCTGCACAACTGCAAAGTCTTCTCCTAGAATAAAAAAACAAATATGAGTGTTTTAGTAGGTGCGATAAGTTTTTAAATGCCCATTTATTTCAAAACATCATAGTGAATTAAAATATTATGATTTTAATAGTACTTTAAGTGATAATTAAAAGAAAATATAGCACAGTGATTAAGAGCAAACTCTTGTCCCAAACTATCTGGACTCAAATCCCAACTCTCTCCCTAACTAAGCTGTGTGAACTTGACAATTACCTGACCTCTCTGTGACAACTTTCTTTTTTGTAAAATGGGGCTAACAATAATTTTTATTATAGTTATTAACAATAATAATAACCTATCTCATAGGGCCCATAAGGTTTAAATGAATTAATATATGTAAAATGCTTAGAACAGTGCCTGACACAGAGTAAGCACTATATAAGCATTTGCTATTATTATTATGCCTTAGACATGATATTCATTAGATGGTTCACTAGGAAATATGTTTTACTTTTTCTTTTATTATTAAATAGTATATAATATAATTTTAAAAACAAAAAGTAATTCATTTTTAAGTTAGGGCAGAAACCCTTACACTCCAAGAGTATTGCATACACTTCTACAGGCTCTTTGTAAAAGAACCAAGGGGCCTACACTCAGGCAGAACCGGGTTACCAGGTGGCCCACATACACAAACATCTCCTGTACTCAAGTGCCTTGTTCCAACTGTGTTGGGATGCAGAATGGGTGCATCCCATTTGAGCCTGGTGAGACTATATTAGCAAATAATCGCCCTCCTTCTACTCCCTCTGTCTCCAAATTCTCCAAAATAAGATCTGGCAATCCTATAGCAATGTCACATGCTGTGGCTCCTGAATGAACACGTGTCCTAGAGAAAAAGAGAATTACAGTGAATGCAAATGTGGTGAACCAGAGACTATGAAAAAAAGAACAAATGGAAGTGCTTATACTTAAATCAAAGTAGTCTGGTATTGCCAATTCAATTTAAAAAGTATTGTTTACTACAAATAGCCTTATTCAATGGCTATCAGCAGCAAAGTGGGTAACAGAAGGCAGCTTGCCAAATTCCTGCTCAAACTGTAAGTATGAGGTTGTTATAGCAAGTCTTGACATTTCTGGCCTTGGCATCTTCCTATTATAAATGAACTTGAGCCTTGAGGTAACCCAATCACGAGCCTTTTGAACCCAAGGCGAAAACCACCTTTCTGCCCCAGTTAAAGGGAGAAAGTAATGGAGAAGAGATGGTATGTGAAGTTCTTAATCCCTGCAATGCAAGAGAGCACAAAATCAAAGCTCTTCAAAGGAAGAATAAGGAATTTTCATGTTTCTGAAAATTCAAAAGGAGATCACTACACCAGGAGCCTTTCATGAGTTCACTTTCCACCATTAAGAATTCCGTTTTGGTATATTAAGAAGAAAGCCAAGTTAGGGCTAAAATCAATTTTCATGGATATACTAAATACTTTGAAAGTTCTAGACTTTTGTTTCTTCCCCCACCACTGAATTATAATTTCCCCCAACTCAGCGAAGGGTAGCACATGATTAAAGTTGGTCTAATCAGAGAGGACCTTGATGGTTGGGGAAAAGCTCTCTTCCTGAGGGAGTCCTGAGAGTTGTTAGTGTCACCATGCAACCTCAAAAGGAACAACATTAAAATAAAGCTGACTTGTGGAAAGCACTGAGGAAAAAGCAGAAGGGCGTCTGACGACATAACTGAATTCACAGCAAGTCTTACTACCTCTGCATTTTTCAGATTTACCTGTACTTGATCAGTAAATTCTCTGAACCACTGTGAGCTGGTGCTACTGTTAATCTCAGCCGTAAACATCTCAACATCTGCAATGACCCCTGAACATATCACAGCTATTACTATACAGCATCAACACCTGCACATCTATGTTCTCACTAGAATAGAAGGCCCTCTAGGACAGGCCTTGATCACCCTTGTGTCTCTAGCATCTAATGTGTGATCAATAAAGAAATGCTGAATAAATGAATCAATTATACCACACAGTTCCTCACCATGGTAACTCTAAACCAGGAATATTTGCTTTTGGCTTAATTTTATCCAGTTATCAGCATGTTTTATATAATTAATTGCTTATTAACTTGCTGTCCCCTTGGCTCTCTGTTAAAATCTGTTTATACCTGTAGTGGCTTTAAGTCTGCAGCTACAACTTTCTGATGTACTAAAATGACCCAAAATGCATCATTTTTTCCCAATTAAGTCATTCTCTAAATGTTCGTAAAAATGGCCAAATTAAATTCAACATTATTGTAGGAAAAAACATACAAAGAAAAATTGCACATACTCAATTTTTAAAGATAAATGAAAAGGGTAGATTTAGGTAGGGGAAAAAAGAAAAGCAGAGTTTAATCCATCAATAATCCAAAGGAGCCTAACAGTTGATATAAGAGGGCTTTCTTCTAAGTTTATAAAAAATGTATTTCAAAGGTTAAAATTAACAGGCACAAGAAAAAATCCTACTACACTTAATTAGGTATCATAGAGCAGAGGATTAGATTAAGTAAACTCTAAAATTCTTTATAATTCTTGAAGTTTATGATAACCAGACATTACAGTGAGGAAAAGAAAACATCTTCCACAAGATGGCAACAATAACAACAACAAACAAACCCTAACTGAGAAAATCAGGTAAGTCTACAAATAAAGCAAGCCATGGATAAACCAAAAATTAAACAGGCAGAAAACAACACATTAATATACACAAGGCTCTGAAAACATAGCTGGGACATATTATTAAGTGTTTAGTAAATGCTATTTTGGCAATCTGAACAGTGGCTCCAAAAGGTATCTGGGTACTAATCTGTAGAACCTATGAATGCTATCTCATATAGAAAAAGGAGTTTTGCAGTTGGTGAAATTATACTGGATTATCTGGGTGGGCCCTAAATGTAATCACAAGTGTCCTAATAAGAGGGATGCAGAAGATTTGACGACAAAGGAGGCAATGTAGTGACTGGAGCAGATGTTATACTATTACCCTGAAGATGGAGAAGGGGGTCAAGTGCCAAGATGCTGGGAAAGCAGCTCGAGAAGTTGGAACATCTGAACGAAGAAGCAGAGTTCACTAGCCAGCAACCTTTGGAGATGAAGGAGAAAGCCCCTGGGGGAGCTTCATGAAGCAAGAGGCCTGGAGAGGAAGCTAATAGAGGATGCTATGTGCCTTTCCAGATGAGAGAGAAAGCCTGATCCTGTTTACCATGTACCTTTCCACTTGAGAAAGAAATCCTGAGCTTCATTATCCTTCTTGAATCAAGGTATCTTCCCTGGATGCCTTAGATTGGATATTTCTATAGACTTGCTTTAATTGGGACATTTTCATGGCCTTAGAACTGTAAACTTGTAACTTATTAAATACCCCTTTTTAAAAAGTCATTCCATTTCTGGTATATTGCATTCTGGCAGCTAGCAAACTAGAAAACTAGAACACCTGTAAACAGGTAGAGTAAGCCAAATGTGTGAATGCAGAAGAGGAGATCTGAATGTTATAAGGGTGTGTCTTTCCCTGTAAGCTATAATATAAGAATTCCAAATAGCTCCTTGCCTTTTAGCTACAAATTCACAAATCACTATATTTCCAGCATTTCATAATATTCTGTACTTTTGTTCTTTTCCTTGGGAAAATAATACATCAGCTTAAATCAAATGGATATCCAATTAAGTTATATTGATTCCTTTTTGGCATGCCTAAAATTATTTTCACTGGTATTAAGGTCATAAGGTCTACCCATCTTATTAGCATAAGCAATTTGAATTAATAAACTATCCACTATTTTGTAGTTTGTCTAAGTGTTTAACATCTTCACTCTCCCAATAAGCTGGCATGGTTTCCATTTGACATTTCTATCTAAAGGTCATTATAATGAGAGAATTCAACAGCTATTAAATATAGCAACTAAAAATAAAGCAGATTAGATTTTTAAATTATCATCTTAAAGAGTTAAAAATGGGTTAACCTAATTTCAATAGACCTGACTCACTTTCCAGGTTATACTCTTATAGATAGACAGAAAATGTTTAAGTATGCATTCGGGTTATTTGCAAAAACCTATCTAATGTTTTAATTTGGATAAAGATGAATAGTTATTCTTAGGATGCTCTCTCTTGAAAAGACATTCAACCATCATTCATTGAACAGCTAATATGATAAAGAGAATTCACTAGGGACTGTGAGTAGAGTTCCAAAAATGAACAAGACTTTCCTTGACTTTACAAAACTAAAAAGAGATATAAAATGTGCACAGTCATAATCCTAAGAGTTTAAAATCAAACCTTATATTGTTCTCCCTTATTTCTATTACACAAAACACTGTTGCTGGCCCCACCTATACACTTCTAGCACAGCAAAATGATTAAGGGCATGAACTTCGGAATCAGACTATTTAACTTTCAAATTTGGTCTCACAATTTACTGGCTGTATAATCTGAGTTTCGCTTCCTCGTTATAAATGTAGATAACAGTGCCTACATCTTGACGTCACTGTGAGGGTGATAAAGTGGTATGAATAATGAAAATATAAAAATCATACTATTTGCAATATATGAGATTGTGCTCCTGAAAAACAAAAAAGGAAAAAACCCCAAACTGAAAATCCCCCATAAATGATAAAAAAAGAATTTCTTAAGTTAACAAAATAGATATAAACAAAATTTATATCAAATTAAATTGTATATCTACAAATAAGTTTTAAAATATGTGGGTGCTATACAAAGTATTTGGGATATAAAAGACGTGAAAAAAAAAGAAAAGATTTCATTTTTTTAATAGAAGACTTATTATGGTAAAGACGAAACTGCCTCATGAATTAATCTCTAAATTATGGTAATTCCAATAAAAAATATATTGAAAAATTATTCCTAAATTAAACTGGTAAGCATGCAATAACAGTTTTGTAATAGGCATTATTTAAAAATAACTTTTAATTAAGAACTAATACATCCATAAGAATTCTCATCTCTCTGATCCTTGGATATCCTGGATTATGTTGCCAGTGAGAAAACTTTAGCTGAAGCTATGGGAAACAAATAAGGTTTCTCATTTCCACATTATGGATATTTCACTCACAGATCTCTGTTTCAAACCAAGAGAAGGGGGAATATCTATCTACACTATATATAAAAGTATTTAATTATAGGATTGACTTTAATTTAACTTCTAATTTGATATATGCTACCATTCAAAATATTACTTTTTTAACTCCATTTCATAGCGTAGAAACAATAAAGGGAATTAACAGTATTTCAGTAATTCATGGCTCACTTCCCAGAGTTGTGATGCTCTTAAACAAGTTTTCAATTATTGTCTCAAACCACCAAAGTACCATGAAATTCAATGGCTAATTTGAAAAAGAAAAGAAATTGCATATTACAATATACAATTATAAAATATTGATTCTAAAACCACAGATCTAACGCCAATTTTCACTTTTTGGAGAAATCTTCAAGCTCTAATACCACAAAGAAAGACAAAAAAGTATCTAATACTCCTATTAATGTCTAACTATTTCAAAAAAAGTAAAAAATTATAACAATGTTAATATTTTTAGAGAATGAAGAAAATAATTCTTCAAATATTTCATCTGATTAAAATAATTAAAATAATTAATTTTGTTTTGTCATCTTTTAGTAAGTATACAAGATTAACAATGCTTACACAATAAGTATTATTTACAATAAATTGTTATTGAATCAACTTTGACTTTGGTGAAACCGCCTAGACAGCACAGGACTAAAGTATCCTGTGTGGTATACCAAAACCGTTTATATTTGAAGATAAGGTTTAATTTTTGGTTTAATAAAATCATGACCCTGCTTCCTTTCCAAATAAGTCCTACTCCAATGCAGTGTTTTTTAACCTTTTTTCTTTACTCACTCATCATGAAATTTTAATGCTATAGCTATTTTGTATGTTTATATATTGTATATACATCTGTGCTTTGTAAATAAAAAGAATAAGATTCCTCTGTCCCCCCACCCTCGAAACCAAGTATGCTCCCTTCTCATTTTAAAGGCATATTTGAAGAAATATTCTCTACACTGAGCACAGACAGTTTCCTGGTATTCAGGGCAGAATGGCTTAACCTGAGAATCCTGACTAACCTGCTAGGACTTCTCTAACTCAGATTCAGCTTTTTGGAGGGTCAGGTTTACTGAGTAGTTGTAATGGAAGATCCAAACACAGCAGACACCCAAAACTGTGAGTGAAGTCCCAGGGCCATTCCTCTAGATTATGTTCCTTACATTCTATTCATTATGATGGTGGCATGATAGTTTCTCTATGTAAAGTATGTACAATATTAATACATATTATACTATTTTGTATTTTAAAAAATGTTTCTGGAGTTAGGACAGGAAAGGGGGAAATAGAGTATGGTACAGATTTTAAGGGAAGAACAAAATGGGCAAAAATGGGGCAAAAATGTCTTTATCTTTATCATGCCCACCAACCAGAACCAAAGTATATTTTAGAAATAGTTGTGATTTTGAAATGCCCTCTTTCTGGTCTCTTACCAGACTTGATCTGAAAAAGCTTTCTAGTGGCTCCTGACCCGTTCTTGGAACTATATAGTAATAAACCACAGCTGGATAAAAATTATGAAAACACCAGTTCCTAAAATCAAAACAATATGGCAAAACTACTCTCCCCAACGTACAAGTTTTGACGCACAAAATGCTGTATCTCTCCCTTGACCCCTGTAATCAATGCGTCATGTTTCAAGTCTTATTCTTCCATCCTAAAAGCTCACGTCAATGTTTTAAGTCTTCTCACCATCTCTTCACCAATGTGTCCTGTGCATACCGAATTTACCTATACTTCCACTCTCACCATGTTATTAATACCACTGTCCGCAAGGTAAAATTTAAACCTTTAAGTTACAATCTGTCATCAATCTGTTTTTCAATCTCATCTCCCACTACTCCCAAACTGAGACTATCACTCTAGTCAAATGAAACGACTCACTGTTTCCCCTAGTTCTACAAAACCACCTTTGCTTTCACAACTAATCTCATATCAAATACCTTCCATTCTCCTATACAACCAGAAAAACCTTAAAGGCTCAGCTGAACTCTTACTCCCTTAATTATTCTAAGTGAAATAATTCTCACAATCTCTAATGAACCCAACAAGTAAATTAAGATAGATCAGCTACTCTCCTTCTTATTAATGTCTGTTCACATGATGTCTAGCTTAGATATACCCTATTTGAGTATTTCACAAAATAAACAGAAGGCAGCTATTTAACACGTGAATTAAGATTTTTGAGTCATGGCCACTACCACTTCTTATTGCCAGCACCACAATTCCTACTTACACACATATACAATCTCTTCAATGGGTAAATAGCAGTTAGGCTGCTACTTATGTACTAACTCTATAGTTAGTTTCACACTACGTAACAAACTCCTTGAAGGCAGGAACACAGTCTTTTTGTTTTCTATTTAAGCTAAAGTACAAAATAAGCACTCACAAACATTCACTGAATAGATGTGCTGGGCTAAGAACGAGGAAGCAATCATAGAGAAACTAAATAAAAATTCCTTTGTCATTTGCTTTCTTATTTTTGAGTATTATTATCTTCCAAAGGGTAATAGAAAATCTATTTAGTATAATCATTCTCAAGTTCCAAATATGGTTCCTACTATATTAAACAGTGGCAGAGTATCCATGATTAACCTTTGAAAAGCAATGATAATAAATGATACAATAACTACTTTAGCCACAATGTCAGTGAACCCAGAGCAGCTCTAATAAACAACTGGTGGTAAGGGACTATGAAGCACTCAGGGGAGACAGAAAAAGGAGCCAGGTCAACGATTTCCCTAATGTCTTGCCACACCATGACGAAAGATAAAAGAGAGAAAAATGCCTCCCCTACTTCTCAAAACAGAAAAAGACTAACATCCTAGCTGCCAAAAAACTGACAAAAAAGAAGTCATAAAATAACATTAGAGATCCATGAAAATGTAGTGGAATGAGGTCTCACCAGTACCTTTCACAATTTTATAATTTTGGTCTGCAATGTAGTTAAGTATTGCTCCCATGAAAACAAAACAGCCTATTTTCTTCTCACTATAAATTTCACTGTTTGTCAATCTCAGTATTTCTTATTGTGTTGGGAAAGGAACAAGCTTCCTCATTTAGAAGCACTTTTCCTATGAGTTGCTACCTAATTAATCAATGTTGCTATCTGTCAGCATTTATGTTTTACTCCAATAGCTAGTGCTGCAAACAATGTCACAAATGAGTAACTATAAGTTAACTTTCATTAAATGCTGTTTTCTTAGTGTGGAAAACAGAATAACAATGAGCTGAGAATCAGGAGAATTAGATCCACAAATAAGGTGGGTGACTTTAGGCAAATTAAGAATGCTATACATATTTTTCTGCAATATGAGATGTGAGAGAGGCTTAAGGGATTTTTTAAACCATACTTCCATTAGGAAGTATGACAACCACTAGGGGTTTTCTGTGACAAAACTTTTCAATTTCATAAAACATCTGACAGTCAACGGGATGGATGATCTAAAAAAAGTTCCTTTTGGCTCTAAAATTCTGACCTTAAAACACACACACAAAAGATTTAAGAGACCCATAATGTAGATAGTTTTTTTTTTTTTTAAATAGACAAGAGAGTAAATGTTTATTAAAGTTGGTCACAATACAAAAGAATTTGTCAAAGGATACCTTTAATGCAATGAGGACCTCTAGCAAATTAAGTTCTTCCTTTTTAATATCTTTGGAATATAATTTTTTTATTTATTTGCCTCATCATCAATTCTGAGAAAGCCCAGCAATTCCATTGCATCATCTTCACTGTCAATATTTTCTTCTGTTACAGATGGAGTAGGACTGTGGATGGATTCAAAAGAATCTTGAGAGAGCATTGCTGCCAGAAGCTTATGTTGTTGTCGTTGCTGTGTTTTAATCCTTTAGTCTTGGGCTCCATCTTTAAGCTCTCTGCAGGACTAGAGCTACTATCTTCATTTTCCCATTGCTCATTTTTATTTCTTGGAATAGGGCGCTGTAGCATTTCACCAGCTAGTGGATCAGCATCATTTTCTTCTCGACCATTTCTTCTCCAATCACAAGAGGTCTCAGGAGAGATGGATTAAAAGCCACTGTTTCCTTATCGAGAGTTTATCTGAAATGGCAATACTTCAGGAGAGGTTCTCAAGGGCTTTCCCCAGCTTCTTACTCTCTTGAAGGATGTGGTTCAATTCATCAAAATCATGGCTTTCTGGTTTAGTCTGCCAGTTCCATCTAGGACTCTCTATTGACCTTGGTAATGATTTGGATTCCAGTGATGGTGGAGAAATATTAGACACAGCAAGGTCACTTTTTGACTTCCTGGGCTTCTTTGCGTTTTAGTTGCCAGGGTTTATCATAACTTCTAAATCCTGTCTTGCTCCTTTATATTCTGATGTTTCACTTTCTGCCTAGAGAGCTGTAGATCCAAAGTTTTTGAAGTTGTCCACGGCTTCCTTGTTTAGACTGAAAATGGTCAATGAGAAATGGGATTGGCTGTTCAGGACTCTCAGTTATTAACTTGGTCATTAGTTCCTAATCATGTAAGTTTCTTATCTTTATTCTACTTTTCATTTCCCTGTCTTTTGTGGCAATTTCCTCAATATAAGCTTCCCATCCTCCTTGCTTGTTCTAGTTTGCTAGCTGTTGGAATGCAATATACCAGAAACAGAATGGCTTTTAAAAAGGGGAATTTAATCAATTGTTAGTTTACAGTTCCAAGGCCAAGAAAATATCCCAATTGAAACAAGTCTACAGAAATGTCCAATCTAAGTTATCCAGGGAAAGATATCTTGGATCAAGAAGGCCGATGAAGCTCAGGGTTCCTCTCTCATTCGAGAAGGCACATGGTAAACACAGTCACGGTTTCTCCCTCAGCTGGAAGAGCATATGGTGAGCACAGCACCATCTGCTAGCTTTTTCTCCTAGCTTCCTGTTTCATGAAGCAACCTGGGAGGCATTTTCCTTCTTCATTTCCAAAGCACTGGCTGATGGACTCTCTGCTTCATGGTGCTGCAGCATTCTCTGCTCTCTCCAAATCACCTTCATTCTCCAAAAAGTTTCCTCTTTTATAGGACTTCAGAAACTTATCAAAACCCACCCAAATGGGTGGAGATATGTTGTCACTGAATCCAGCTTAACAATCACTCTTGATTAAATCACATCTCCAGGGACATGATCTGATCACATTTTCAAGCATACAGTATTGAATAGGGATTAGTCTGCCTTTATGAAATGGGATTTAGATTAAAACATGACTTTTCTAGGGGACATACATCCTTTCAAACCAGCACACTTGTAGAAGCCTTGGAAGGGCTACAGTTTTCAAGATCCACAATGTAGATAGTTCAACACCTTATTGAACACAAACATGATGCCTGTAAATAGAAGTATATGAGTTCTATTCTACTAGCAAGTTCTGCCTCAAGCTCTCCTCTTGCTATTTTTAATTTTCCTGCAAAATGAGTCTCAAGAGTTGGTAGTGTCCTAGCCAAATCAGCTGAGAGACCACAGGAACAAACCTGCATCCTGACACAATCAGGGTTACTGACCCACTGTAAGGAAGACCACACATCAAAGTACTCACCAAAAAAGGGAAAAGATACAGTTACTGTAAGATTTGAGAGAAGAGTGGAATTTAGGTGAACTTTAAATGAAGCAGTGTTTCTGAAAGGTTTAAAGAAAGACAGGGTTGTATGTTAACGGGTCTGCTTCAGGACTCTACCGCAAAGTGAACGCAATGTCCTGTGTGCTTCAAAGTTAAGAAAACAAATGTGGACTATGTCCAGAAACCCCTTATCTAGAGCTCTGTACCTCTATATCAAGAAAATTTCATGGCAATGTGACTTAGATTCTCTAGGCAAAGGTGGGATGTGTTATTCTTTTTATTTCTTAATTTTTATTAATAAAACCAATCAACATACAATATGAACATTCTTTTTTCATCACATAGTTGTATATTCATCATCATGATGATTTCCTAGAATATTTACATCAATTCAGAAAAAGAAATGAAAAGAAAACAGAAAAAAATTCATACATACCATACCCCTTACTCCTCCCATTCTTGATCACTAGCATTTCAATCTATTAAATTTATTTTGACATTTGTTCCCCCTATTATTTATTTATTTTTAATCCATCTGTTTTACACATCTGTCCACAAGGTAGATAAAAGAAGCATCAGACACAAGGTTTTCACAATCACCCAGTCACATTGCAAAAGCTGTATCATTATACAATCAATCATCTTTAAGAAACATGGCTATTGGAGCACAGCTCTAGATTTTCAGGCAGTTCCCTTCGGCCTTTCTATTACACCTTAACCAAAAAGGTGATATCTATTTAATGTGTAAGAATAACCTCCAGGATAACGTCTTGACTCTGTTTGGAATCTCTCAACCACTGACACTTTACTTTGTCTCATTTATCCTCCCCCTTTCGGTAGAGAAGATTTTCTCAATCCCTTGGTGCTGAGTCCCAGCTCGTTTTAGGATTTCTGTCCCACATTGCCAGGAGAGCCCACACCCCTGGGAGTCATGTCCCATGCAGAGGGGAGGAGGGCAGTGAGTTTCCTTTTCATGTTGGCTGAGAAAGGCCACATCTGAGGAACAAAAGAGGTTCTCTTGGGGGTGACTCTTAGGTCTAATTTTAAGTAGGCTTACCCTATCCATTGCGGGGTTAAGTTTCATATGAACAGACCTCAAGATAGGGGACTCAGCCTATTGCCTTGGTTGTCCCCACTGCTTGTGAGAAAATCAAGAATTCTCCAGTGGAGAAGTTGAACTTTCCCCCTTTCTCGTCATTCTTCCAAGGGGACTTTGCAAACACTTTATTTACTGTTCAGATCCTTCTGGGAATTATCGAGGCATCACTCTGGACAAACCTACAAAAGGTCATGCCCTACTCAAGGTTTCATGTACTTATGGTGTTCAATTTAGAAGTCCACATAAGTTATAATAGGAAATGCACTAGTCAAAATATAAATTTTGTACCAAATAAACATTTTTTGCTTTAGTCTCACACATAAGTTAAAGTTTTAAAATATTAATTACCATCTGTTTTCAACACCCTGCATTACTGACATTTCTTTGTCTTCCTCGTGCAAAACATATTTAAACCTGCACATTTAGTCACTATTATTATACACTCTAGGCATTCCTAGTTATACCATCTCAGTCTTTATCATATATCTTTCCTTCTGATTTCATTTGTGCCCCCAGCCCTCCTCCCTCTACCATTCTCACATTTAGGTTCATCCAGTGTTCTAACATTATTGTATTACAGTTAGGTAGTAGTGTGCTATCCATTTCTGAATTTTTACAATCAGTCCCGTTGCACAATCTGTATCCCTTCAGTTCCAATTACCCAGTATCTACCCTATTTCTATTTCTTGATGACCTCTGTACTTAACTGAAATTATCGAAGTTCATTCATTAATCTTAATTCATGTCAGTGAGACCATACAGTATTTGTCTTTCTGTTTCTGGCTAATCTCACTCAGCATAATGTCCTTAAGGTCCATCCATGTTGTTACATACTTCATAACATTATTCTATCTTACAACTGCATAACATTCCATCGTATGTACATACCACAGCTTGTTTAGCCACTCATCTGTTGATGGACAATTGGGCTGTTTCCATCTCTTTGCAACTGTAAATAATGCTGCTGTAAACGTTGGTGTGCAAATGTCCATTTGTGTCTTTGCCCTCATGTCCTCTGAGTAGATACCTAGCAATGGTATTGCCGGGTCACATGACAATTCTATACTTAGCTTCCTGAGGAACCACCAAACTGCCTGCCACAGCAGTTGGACCATTTGATATTCCTACCAAGAGTAGATAAGTGTGCCTCTTTCTCCACATCCTCTCCAGCACTTGTCGTTTTCTGTTTTACTGATAATGGCCATTCTGGTGGGTGTGAGGTGATATCTCATTGTGGTTTTGATTTGTATTTCCCTAATAGTGAGGGAAGTTGAGCATCTCTTCGTGTGCCTTTTGGCCATTTGTATTTCCTCTTTTGAGAAGTGTCTGTTCGATTCTTTTGCCCATTTTGTAATTGGGTTGTCTTTTTGTTGTGGAGTTGAACAGTCTCTTTATACATTCTGGATACCAGACCTTTATCTGAAATACCGTTTTCAAATATTGTCTTCCATTGTGTAGGCTGTCTTTTTACTTTCTTGACAAAGTTCTTTGATGCACAAAAGTGTTTAATTTTGAGGAGTTCCTATTTATTTTTCTTTCTTCAATGCTTGTGCTTTGGGTGTAAGGTCTAGGAAACCGCCTCCTATTCTTAGATTCATAAGATATTTCCCTACATTTTCTTCTAAAAGTTTTATGGTCTTAGATCTAATGTTTAGGTCTTTGATTCATTTTGAGTTAATTTTTATACAGGGTGTGAGATATGGACCCTCTTTCATTCTTTTGCATGTGGATATCCAGTTCTCTAGGCACCATTTATTGAAGAGACTGTTCTGTCCCAGGTGAGTTGGCTTGAATACCTTATCAAAGATCAACTGTCCTTAGATGAGAGGGTCTATATCTGAACATTGTATTCGATTCCATTGTTCAGTACATCTATCTTTCTGCCAGTACCATGCATTTTGACCACTGTAGCTTCGTGATACGCCTTAAAGTCAGGTAGGGTGAGACCTCCAACTTCATTTTTCTTTCTCAGGATATTTTTAGCTATTCAGGACACTCTGCCCTTCCAGATAAATTTGGTTATTGGTTTTTTTGGGACTTTAATTGGTACTGCACTGAATCTGTAAATCAATTTAGGTAGCGTTGACATCTTTTAGTCTTCCAATCCATGAACACGGTATGCCCTTCCATCTATTTAGGTTTCCTGTGATTTCTTTTAACAATTTCTTGTAGTTTTCTTTGTACAGGTCTTTTGTCTCTTTAGTTAAATTTATTCCTAATTATTTTGTTCTTTTGAGTGCAATTGTAAATGGAATTTTTTTCTTGATTTCTCCGTCAGATTGCTCATTACTAGTGTATAGAAAAACTACAGATTTTTTAGTGTTGATCTTGTAACTGCCACTTTACTGTACTCATTTATTAGCTCTAGTACTTTTGTTGTGGATTTTTTGGGGTTTTTGACATACAGTATCATATCATCTGCAAACAGTGAGAGTTTTACTTCTTCCTTTCCAATTTTGATGCCTTGCATTTCTTTTTTCTTGTCTAATTGCTTTGGCTAGAACTTCCAACACAACGTTGAATAACAATGGTGATTGCAGACATCCTTGTCTTGTTCCTGATCTTAGGGGAAAAGTTTTCAGTTTTCCCCTACTGAGGATGATGCTAGCTGTGGGTTTTTCATATATTCCCTTTATCATGTTGAGGAAGTTCCCTTCTATTCCTATCCTTTGAAGTGTTTTCAACAGAAAAGGATGTTGAATTTTGTCAAATGCCTTTTCTGCATCAATTGAGATGATCATATGATTTTCATGCTTTGATTTGCTGATATGGTGTATTATATTAATTGATTTTCTTATGTTGAACCATCCTTGCATACCTGGGATGAATACTACTTGGTCGTTCTTTTAATATGCTGCTGGATTCAACTTAAGAATTTTGTTGAGGATTATTGCAACTATATTCATAAGAGAGATTCATCTATAGTTTTCTCTTTTTTTGTAATATCTTTGCCTGGCTTTGGTATGAGGGTGATGTTGCCTTTGCAGAACGAGTTAGGTAGCTTTCCCTCCTCTTCAATTTTTTTGAAGAGTTTGAGCAGATTGGTACTAATTCTTTCTGGAATGTTTGGTAGAATTTACATGTGAAGCCATCTGGTCCTGGACTTTTCTTTTTGGGGAGCTTCTTAATGACTGATTCAATTTCTTTACTTGTGATCGGTTTGTTGAGGTCGTCTATTTCTTCTCAAGTTAATATTGGTTGTTCATGCCTTTCTAGGAAGTTGTCCAATTTCATCTACACTGTCGAGTTTATTAGAATAAAGTCATTCATAGTACCCTCTCATTACTTCCTTAATTTCTGTGGGGTCAGTGGTTATGTCTCTCTTTCATTTCTGATTTTATTTATTTATATCTTCTCTCTTATTTTTGTCAATCTTAGTAAGGGTCTGTCAATCTTATTGATTTTCTCAGGGAATCAACTTCCAGTTTTGTTGATTTTCTCAATTGTTTTCATGTTCTCAATTTTATTTATTTCTGCTCTAATCCTCATTATTTCTTTTCTTTTGCTTGCTTTGGGGTTAGTTTGCTGTTCTTGTCTCTGGTTCTTCCAAGTGGATAGTTAATTCCTTGATTTTTGCTCTTTTTTCCTTTTCCTAGGCATTTAGGAAAATAAACGTTCGTCTTAGCAGTGCCTTTGCTGCATCCCATAAATTTTGATATATTGTGTTTTCATTTTCACTTGCCTCGAGATATTTATTGATTTCTCTTGTAATTTCTTCCTTGACCCACTGGTTGTTTAAGAGTGTGTTGCTGAGCCTCCATATATTTGTGAATATTCTGGCACTCAGCCTATTACTGATTTCCGACTTCATTCCTTTATGCTCTGAGAAAGTGTTTTGTATGATTTCGATCTTTTTTTAATTCATTGAGACTTGCTTTTTGACCCAGCATATGGTCTATCCTTGAGAATGATCCATGAGCACTTGAGAAAAAGGTATATCATGCTGTTGTGGGGTGTAATGTTCTATAAATGTCTGTTAAGTCTAGCTCATTTATTGTATTATTCAAATTCTCTGTTTCTTTATTGATCCTCTGTTCAGATGTTCTGTCCATTGATGAGAGTGGGGAATTTAAGTCTCCAACTATTATGGTATATGTGTCTATTTCTCTTTTCAGTGTTTGCCTCATGTATTTTGGAGCATTCTGGCTCAGTG